>VZTG01007409.1:279986-291101 GCA_013397845.1 Melanocharis versteri | reverse complement strand
GAAGGGAAGGGAAGGGAAGGGAAGGGAAGGGATAAATTGTCTCAGACCAATTTTACCCATTTAACTTCACTGGTGTGGCCTACATAGGTAACTACTTCTAGTTAAACCAGGTCAGAGACTATTCTAGTGAAAATATTGGCAGAGGCAGAAGAATGCATGAGCTCACATTTTCATACTTCTTAGTTTTCTAGTATCATATGATGAAAGAGACATCTAAATCAAATACATTATTGCTCTAAGTTTCCTTTCTTGCTGAGAGGAGATACAGGTCCTTCAGGTTTCATACAGTCCAAATTGCAGCCTACATATGTCAATCTTTCCCCATCTAATATACGGGTTCAGGGGAAAATAAACTCCAAACAAAAATGACTCAGTTAAGTTCATACATTAGTTGGAACTAAACCAGTTCAAATTTTGACACTTATATTTATCAAACAACTTGTATAAGAATGTGAAGTTCTTAGGTCAAAACCTGTATTCAAGTGCTATTTGTGCATAGTCAATCCTAGGCCATCAAATTCAGTCAACTTACTTTTTGCACAG
Organism: Melanocharis versteri; assembly: GCA_013397845.1. Taxonomy (NCBI): domain Eukaryota; kingdom Metazoa; phylum Chordata; class Aves; order Passeriformes; family Melanocharitidae; genus Melanocharis; species Melanocharis versteri. The sequence continues at coordinate 290,558 of VZTG01007409.1, read as the reverse complement.
AATTTGTTTTTAGATTTTCAGATAGTCTCAATAGATTTAATCATTTTGATGGTTCGTATAAAAAAATCCATCTATTAGAAAACATTTGTTTTTATTTTTAAGTACAAAAAAGTTAGAATGTCAAAGTCTTTTTAATAATGTAGAGTATCCTGTGTCCTTCACTCATGACATATTTATTACACCTGGATTTTGTCCAGAAAAATAAACTACTGATGTGAATTTATTTATTTTGGTATCACTGTTTTTAACTTAAAGATAATTTAATTCACTAAATATATTTATTATGAATGACCCTGTCTGTCCCTCCAGAAGACCAATGGGAGTGCTATTATTGATTTCCCAAAGAGAGGGATTAGGTTCAAAACATCTGAATCAATGCCAAGCAAAAGTTTGTTTTGGTCTGAGCTTATGGCTAATTCCTTAAGCCAAAAATAGAGATAAAGGAAATGTTTCATCCTGATCATTAATATTAACCCATTTGAATCAAAATACATGTTACTGTCATTTTAGAAATGGAAACTGTATGGAACTTGCACCCAGCCATTGTCTAGGATTTACTGGTGGCTTAAGTGGTGACTAATGTTACACGTGGGGAAATAATTGGTTAGGAAACAGATGTTAAGATGAGGAATAAATGATAAAAGAGACAATATGACATCATCTGTCCTTGAGTACAACTAAAATTTATGTGACAAGACATAGTCAAATTTAAGGAATCACAGTAACCTCAATAAACAGATGTAGGAAACAACTTTTATTTTTAACCTATTTATCCTATCCTAAACTGTCTTTGAGCTAAAACTCAGACACTAAGCTTCACCACATCTAGTTTTAAACAGCTAAAAGATTGAAAATTAAACCTGAGTTAGTCACTATACTCTCACCAGACCCAAAAGAGAGAGAATAATAGATTACCCAGAAGACAAATCCTCTGAGCAATCTTACACCCGAATGTCCAGATGCAATTAATCATCTTCAGAGACAACTGATTTTATTCATGCAAAGAAATCTTATAAAAGCTGCTTCAGGTTTAGCATCTATCATGCAGATACCTAGCTTGGAAATTACTTTAATGCAGAGTACAGCCTCCAGCACACTTCTTGTGGGTAAACAAGGAGATCAGGAAAAACAGAGCTCCATTTGTCCAGAAAACATCTGCCATTGTCTAGTCATTGATGAAGGTTTTATTTGCCTCCTACTCGTTGAGAATTAACACAGTGCTCTTTAGACACACTATGGCCAACCTGCAGAGACACATTAGGCTACTTAGGTCTCCACCTAGCTTTAGAAAGGGGAGGGTTCTTTTTTTCCTTGTTCCACAGCTGCAATTCCCTTACAGTTCAAGAAGCGTTTGGACAATGCTCTCAGGCACATGGTGTGACTCTTGGGGATGTCCTGTGCAGGGCCTGGAGTTGGACTCAATGATCCTTGAGGGTCTTTTCCAACTCAGCTTATTCAGTGATTCAGTGATTCTGTGATCACTCAGCTGCTGATACGTGATAGGAACCACTGATCACACATTTACAGCTAACATGAAAAATTACGGAAGGAATCAGATTCTCTAGCTGTTCCCTTCCCTTTTATTCCGGATGCGAGAAATACATATACCAGTTTCATCTTTCACCTGTTGAGCCTGCTGGGGTTTAAAAGGGGCAAAGGGTTTGCTTAAAATAGCAGCTGCAAAAGGAATGATGAGAAAGGGAGTGGAGCACATATCTTTTATTAATAGTGAGGGCAGGCACAGAGATACATTGGCAGGCTCATTATTGGTCTGAAGCATAACAATATTAACTAACCCCAACTGCTTCATGCCATCAATAAGCAGCAGTAAATCTGCCATCTCTAATATCAGTCCATAAAAAGAATTCAAATTTAGTCGGAATTAATTTTAACATTTTTACATTCGTACTGATAAGATACTTTTGGCAAATTGGATGTTACTACAAAAGCTGTCATACAGCAGAGAAAATTACAGTTGCATTCTTTAATATTATGTCATTTTATCTAATTCTCACGGCTTTTCGCTCTTTGCATCTGGACTTCTGGCATAACACAGCTATGAAAGAAATGCCTTCAGTCAAGTGATTCAAAGGAAGGTTTGCATCAATCTAAATGCACAGGAATCATATCTGAGGGATGTAACTCGCATTTAACCAGGAAATTCACACTAAAATAAAATGTCTTGTTTGCAAGAGCATTCTGTGTTTAAAAATAGACAAAGGAATGATGCTCATTCACGTCATTAGAGTAGGTAGGCAAGGAATCTGTATGAGAACATGGGCTAATGGGTTATCATTCTTTTATATTTAACCTAAAAATACAACCTTGGTACTTTATTTTTAACATAATAGGAGCTAGCTCATTCTGCTGACTATGAACAGAAATAGGGGAAATGGCTAAGATATATTGAAATCCTCTTTGACATTTTGCCCAAATTAGAATGACCCTTTTGGAAGATGCAATATTTGCACTTGCTTTTCTTCATTGCCATTTAATTTTCCTCCTCAACTGCTGCCCAGAAAGAGAAATTATGAAGAAGCAAGTGCAAGATAGTTATTGCACAATTTCAGTCCTGACTGGAAACAAACAAACAAACAAAAAATAGACATGGACATAGACTGAGTTCTAGTGGGTTAAAGTTGTTTCCAAAAAGTGCCCAGAGCTGCATTTGCTAACCCAAACTGAATGCACACGCCAGCTAACATGAGGCAATACAGTGCTGTGAACTCTGTTCAGTTACTTTGCACATTTTACATGGTCCCATTCTAAAAGACAATTGTATACGAATGTCAGCCACAGCAGAAAAGAGGAACACAGGACGTGGGAGTAAATCCCCAAATTATTTTATCTGTTGTGCAGATTAGTGAGCACAGGAAGACAAAGATGTGCTAGGGTAGGATTTTTGGGTCACCAAGAGACTGGAATGGTGGAGAATGAGAAATGAACACTATGGACCTGGAATGGTGAGAATGATGCAGGAGAATCTTGGAAAACACATCTACTTGTCATTTTCAAGATGCTAAATATTTACTTACTTTAAGGACATTATCATTATCTGCAGGTGAAAAACCCTGGAGAATTTATTCCCAGCTTAAAAAGAGCCTTTAGCAAGATAGATTCATGTGGACTACAGCTATGTTTGGAACAGGCTTTCTAAGATCTCCTCACCTGTTTGAATAGCCTTTCTGAAACCTGAAGTTGAAATTTCAGCACAGAATTAAACACACTTTATTCTGCCCACCTACTACAGAATCACAACCTTATGCAGTTACAGTAAAAGACTATAAATACATCTGTAGGAAAATACTGGCATTATGAAGGAGAGGAGGCATCAGCTTCTGCAAACAGTAAGGGAGCAAGATCAGGTTTCTGGAGGTAAAAATGAAAGAGTAAAAAAAATTGTCAGCAAATTTCACCTATGAAGGAAGGTGAGATAATAGCAGCAATATTTGAATATCAGTTTTTTTAGAACAGATATCTGAGTCATGCTGTTTGGCTGAGAATCTCTGAATATGAAAGCCTCTCTGGGTAATAAATTCATGTCATATTCAGAAGTCTTGAAGCAGGAGAGTTGGAGAAGAAACCAGAGGACTGCCTTGAGAAGAAATAGTATTCTGTGGCTGTGTCTTCCAGTAAAGTTCAAGTTCTTCTATGAGAAGATTTCAAGATGCGGTCAAGGCTTCAGAAAGTATATCACGTATAACAGGAATAGATATGCCAGCAGCAGGATTTCAATGACGGTGATAAAAACAAAATAATAATTTAAAAAAAATAAAGCAACAAAAAACAACAACAAAAAGTTCAGGGGAAAGTGAAGAAAGTAGCTGTAGAGTAAACAATGGAACAGAGATCGAGTAGGACCTTGAAGACTACATTTGTACCCCATGAGAACTAGGGGAAAATGAAGTGTACACTGATATTGCGCCATAATAGGGTATTTTACTTGACAAAAATGAATGGCAGTAGCAGAAAGTGTCCAGCTTAAGGTGATGGAAGGAGTTTAAGGAGTTAATTTCTGATTGATATCGAGGAGAATATGTTTTCACTGGCCTCGAAACTTAAGAGAAAGAGATACAGGTACGCTTTTCTAGCAAACCAGAGAAAGAAAGGTCATAAAGGGGAGGTCACAACTAAATGGTACCTAAAGGTCAAGGATGGGAGAGAGCTAAAAACAGGTTAGGGAGAACTTTTCCCTGGAGAAATCAAAATGTATTTTTGAGCAGGAAGTAGCTTTGGAGAGTTCCTCTTGAAACAAGAATACTCCATTTCCTGGAGATAAAAAATAGATTGCTGTTAGGAGCAAAGAAGTCCACTTCAGAGAATGGTGGCTTGTTCTAAGAGCAAATATGTGACCGAGCTACCAGAGCATCTACAGAACTTCATTGTAGATCTGTGAGCCCAGAAACAAGCGAGGTAATCCTCTGTTAATGGTTGCAAGTAAGTGGATTGACTGTACCAAATTCATGTTTGTGCCAGCTGGGTACCAGAGCTCTGCTGGGCTCCTCAGCCCAAAAGAGATACAGAGTGGCTGGAGAGATAGCAGCAAAGGGCCACAAAGATGATGAACTCCAGAAGTCTTTTCCCACTTCAACCCTCATGTGATTTTGATGATAGTATTTGTGCCTACCAGACTTACTCAACTGAAGGACCAAAGACAGCAGGAGAAAACATTACACAAAATCACGGTATTTAGAAACCAAAACGGATTCCAGAAAAACAAAACAACTCCAGTGCACCCGGGATAAAAAAGGACAGCAATCTAAGAGAAGGGTCCATCTTGTAGCAACAGAGTGGTCTGTCTTTTATGGGGGACTTTGAGGTTGCAAGTCAATGCCTGTAGGGGTTATATTAAAGGATTATTTTAATAGTGACCATACACCTGAAGAAAAGGACCTTCTTAGGCCTTTAAGCCCAGATTCCTCAGTCTGTCAAAATAATATGACACCCAGTTGAAATGGAAGGAAAGTTTTCAAACCCAGAAACATCTCGGTAACATCAATAAAAAGTCAGATGTTGAGGCTTCTTCCAGAGGCCACCTTCTGTAAGTAAAACAGCATCTGGAGACAGAATTCTTGTATTGCCTTGGCTGACAGCATACAATCTTCTAGCACTAAATATAGATCTATTTAAAAATGGATATTAACAGTTTGAGCCTTTACCACATAAAAGAAGAAGACATTACTCCATTATAACATTTGTAAATGCTAGAAGCTAGATTTTGTTGCAAAATGCACAAGGTAACAATAATACATGCCTGTTTTCAATACACTAAGGGCTGTGTATGTTAATGTCCTGAGAAGAAATGCATCTGTAGCAACGTGTAGACACTCAGAATGTCTTCGTGGAACACAAATCCTTCAGCAACACTTTGAAAAATGCAGTTAAAGTAGCCATGTCATCAAGAAGCTGAACTGATTTGAAAGACTGCGGTTTCCATCCATTAGATCTGGGCCTCTCAAACACCTCCTACCAAAAATGTGGTGTCTGGTAGAACCAGCAGTGTTAGGAAGTTCCAAAAGATAATAGCCAGCGTCAGTCTTTGCTGACCTGCAGAAGACAGTGCTCTGATGTTCTCTGAACTGAGAGCTGATGAGCTACAAAGATATTTCCATGTCAAACATCCAAAACTGAGAAGATGGCCAAACACTGTTTTCATTCTCAATCCAACATTTATCTGAAATAAAAGTGAAGAGCTTCTTCAAAGGTCTGATCAGTAAGGACTTACTTATACATGTGAGATCTTTTTATGTCTTATAAGAGAAAATCTTAGAGCCCAAGATCATGGCATAAATTGTAGAAAGACTTTTCAAGATCTTTGAGCATTTGAGTAGCTTTCAGTCAACCACATAAACAGTACTCCCACCTCTTGGGTATATGGCATCTAAACACTATCTCTTGCTTGTTCCCCTGAGTCTGTCAGTGCAGTTTGGTGAAAGTCGCAGAATCATGGAGTCACTTAGGTTGGAAAAGACCCTTAATATCATTAAGTCCCCTCAAGGGAACAACTCTTGCCCTTAGAAATGGAAGTGTCTCCCTCTCCAACATAAGCAGAGGATCCTAGAGACTATTTTAGTTGTTAGGAAGTGCAGCCACGTTACTGCCTGGAAGGAACCCCAGTGCCTTGTGGCAAGAACCAGCTTCCATCACTACTTAGGCCTGGCCCCACAGTAACAGATTTGATCTGGTAGCTAGGTGGAACCATCCTGAGCGGAGCCAAGCATGAAGTGAAGAAGAAGCCTGTGGACAGCCAGCTCTCTGGCACATGAAATCCCTCTTTTACTTCAGAGCATGGATTTCCTTATTCTGACGATTCTTAACTGAATGATTTTATTGGTGCACAGCTTATCAGTACATTTTAAAGCCAGAATGTGGTGGCAGATTTGCTCTATCCAGATGAACACAGTGTTTGTACTACATGGCCACACTTGCAGAAAAAGCATGGATGAGTGAATCACTGCTCCTCTTGTTGAGGTCAGGCATTTTGTCTGGAAATGATTTTAATCCAGACTTGAAAAGCTTGCCTGGAGTGATCTCTGTGTAACAACATAAGCAATGTATGGTCAGTTATCACCTCCCTTGTATAAATGCATACATTACGCAGCAGCTGAAACATCTACTTTTTTTTCCTAACAACTGATCTTATCTAGGCTTCCTGGGAGATTCTGATCCAAACTTCTATTACAGCTGGAATTTAAAAGTAAATTTGCTCACCTTTATTCTATTGAAGTATCATAGCGAAAAAACCCCCAAAAAACTCTTTTAATAATTTCCCTAAAATTCAAAAAAGCTGTTCTTTCAAACCTGCAGCTACTTCCCCAAAACCATTCCAGTAACTTTCCCCTTAATAAACAGTGATTCAGTGTATCTTATACCTCAACTTAATTACATGCTGCTATATCAGTTTCAGGACTGTAATGTACCTTGTGATTTCCTTTGCTGCTGCTGAATAGGAAGGATGAGGGGAATAAATTTTACGAAGTGGCATATTGGTTTTAATCTCAGAGTTAGATGGGAAAAAAAAAATCTCAGTTATCAACCAGTCTGACTCAAAGACTTGAACTTAATTCCAGAAAAAAATCCTCAAACTCTTATGAAAAAAAGACTATAAGAGACAAACGTTTTCTTCTTAGTAGAAATGTGAATGTCTTTCATTTTTTTGCATCTTGCAATCATATACAATGTAATCTACATTAAAACAGGTATCTGCATCCAAACTTCATGTTTCATTTGTGCTATCTACTGGTAGGGTTTCATTATAATTTTTTTATGATAAAATATATTTTGTTTCATTGTTTCAAGAATTAGGTATAATGTCAATACACTGCAGTTGTCAGCCAACACTATTCTTTATTGGAAGTTGCTTAACTTTGTAGAAAAAGAGACAAAGCATAGCTACACATACTAAAAAGAATTCCATATTTTTGCATAAGTTTAGATTAAGAAAAAAAATGAGACAGATAATGTCATTCTGCTTTATCCTCTGTCCAGCATATGAACATATGCAGTTACAAAACTGCAATATCCTAATATCACAATTTCTCAAAGTACATTTATTCTTTCAAAATTGCCATTGGTAATGTTTCTATGGTAACTTCTGTAACACAGAGGACTATTTTCTGACTTTAATTCAACTCATGCATCTAATGAGTGGCTCACACTGAGACAGCTATTCTTTCTATTCATCCCAGACTTGCCCCAGTTAGCGGGCAAATTTCCACCAGACTCAATAAAAAGAAAAGCAGGTCTGATGTGGCAGACTTCTGAGGCTGCTTTAGCTGCTGAACAACATAAACAGAAAATTAATGGGATTTGCAAAAGTACCTGCAAACTCATAACAAAATTCTCATTGATTCAATAAGTATTATATGAATTAAAATATACAATCCTGCAGTGTGTCTCATGAGCTTCTTAATTAAAGGATTTTTTGATGCCAAAATTGTGACCACTTCTCATGATTTATATTACATATAACATAATAGTCTTTAATGTCTCTCTGTTGTTAAAAATCATCCTGGTGATGTTTACAAGTTATCCAGTCTTTTTACCTTGTATATGACATTCCAAATTAAAAAAAAAAAAAAAAGGAGGTCAGAACATTATCAGTCATTGATGGAAATGTTGCATCTGACTTATAATTAAAACAATGACTGGCTACAATTCATATAATTGTTAATATCTGGTGGGATGAAATGCAGTGAAAATGCAGAATACAATAAAATGAGTAACAGACAGTTCGGAGGATCTTTTGAAACAGGGTCCAGCTTTCCCTGCTTTGTACAAAAAGTTCCATAGGACAAGGAGTATTTATGCTTCCCAGAAAAAAAAAAAAGCCAGATACATTAGCAGCAGCTTGCATAATCTTACATAATATATTCCATACAGTTCAGTAAGGAATTTCTTTCATAGCTTAATTAGCAGAGGCCACATAAAGGGCACCAGTTTATTATATTTACAGATGTTTTTCTCTTGTTGCAGTCTAAATTAACCTTGTTAATTGATCTTCATTCAAATTACAGTTAATTTGCCAAGATATCTGATATGGTCTTGGTATTTAACACAGTATTATCTTAATCCTCACATAAATTTATGTGAAACTGTGTTTTCCTTTAATTTTCATTAATTAAAGCAGACTTATTCCACAGCATATGCTGGGTTTAATTCCTGAAATATCTGAAAAAATACTAGAAACAAAAAAGGGTGGTAAATTTAGCTAGTTGCAGCCAGAAGCAGCTTAGATGCTTTGCCACGTAGACTTATTTTGTGCAAGATTAAAGAGTAATGTGCTTCAGGTATCAGCATCTGCCCAAAGTTCTGTATATACTAAGCTTGTGTATACTAACATTAAACATTTCAGAAACTAAATTGCTGTTACTAAGGCTTCTGGAGCTGAAGTAAGTGGCAGCAATGGAGCTGCCACCAGTAGCAAACATGTGTTATGGAGTTGTGATAATAAAAATGTTAGCAAATATATCTCAATGTAGTTGCAATATATTTCTTGATCATCTGGATCAGCATAGAAGCCTTTGAGACTTAGATGGAACCTTACAAGTAAAAAAGCATTTTGAGATTAAAGTTAATGCTGTGTTAATTGGCAAGAGTTTCTAAATCAATATTGCATTTAGCAAAACATTGTTCACTTATGGATTGCTGAATTGGAAATTGAGAAAATGGAGATGTGAAAACTGAAAAGATTGTTTAAATCCCCAGGGCTCAGAATATAATATTGAATTCAATGTTCATACTCTTATCTTTGGGAGAGGAATCAGAGGAATCAGGTGTTTAAAAATGAATCATGTTGCAAAACACAGTCTTGGAAAGCCTGAACTTGGAAAGATCAGTCTTCTAGCTGGAGTGCAATCAGCCTCCAGGTAACCTTGTACAGTTTAGAAGGGACTTTAATGCCTTTATTCCACAAATACTGTAATTTAAAACGGGAAGAAAAATCACTGTGACATAATTAGGACATTGATAAAGAATGATTAAATGGGAAAGGTGTTTAATATAGGAGTCTTTTAAAAAAATATGGAGACGTGAAAAGGAAGCTAAATGAGGACAAGAAAAGGCTGGTCTGCTCTGGTAGCGCAAGGGTATGTTAGCAGGAGATGCTGGAAAGATGAGATAAATCAGATCACCAATTTTTGAAAAAAAAAGGCGTATGGTTTTCAGTGTTTTCCCGTATGGGTATGTCAATAATGTACGTGAGCAGGTTGCTTCGGTAACAAAGCATGTATATATTCAAGATTTAGCGTCCAGTATAAGACAAGGGGAAAAAAAAAAAAAAAAAAACAAAACAAAAAAAAAAACCATCAGGGAGATGTACAGAGAGATGCTGACAAACAGGTTTAAATTCAGCTCTCTTTAGTTAGACATACAATTGTCTCTAACCTGCAAAGGCTGTTCTTAGTCTCCACAAAATCTTGTACAAATCTCTTTTCTCCTTTCCTTACGCTTCACTGAAGGGTGCAACGACTGGAACGAGGTCACTGAGATCAGACGCCTTGCTAAGGCTGCACAAAGCAGCAACCAACCAGATAACCGAACTGCAACTTCAGAGCAGTCAAAATACTATTTCTGATGTAAGAAAGGTTGTGTGAAGCGCTTTAAAACGTGGCACTAAACTCGTAGACGCTGCTCAGGCAGCTTCTCCAGCGTGTGCGCCCCTCGGGCAGTGCAAGGGGGTCTCTGCAGGGGAGAGACCCCCGTATCCGACTACTGGGAGCGAGCCTCGGACAGGACAGCAGGGAAGTGCCCTCTCCCTCCCAGTTGTCCTCCAGCAACGCCCATACCTCTCGTAACAACCCTCCTGAAAATTTGTTTCAAAGCCCGCAAAGTTGCTTCTTTAGGCTGCCAAGTCAGCCTGGTACAAGGCAAGGGGGAGGTCGCAGGGCACAGGGCCCGGTCGGTACCGAGGCTGGGAGCGCTTGGGCCCCGGGGGACTGCTGACAGCGGCGATGGGAGGCTCCGCGGGGCCGGCGGGCGGGGGGCTGGGCCGGGCTGCGCTGGGGGCGGAGGACGCGGGTGGGGTCTGGCTGTGACTGATGGGCCAGATGCGGTTGAATGTTTTAGAAAAGG
>VZTG01007409.1:38605-279863 GCA_013397845.1 Melanocharis versteri | reverse complement strand
CGCCGAGCACAACGCGTCCCGCCCGGCCGCGCTGCCCAAGGGCGCGGGGGCGGCCGGCGGGCGGCCGCGCTCCGCCTCGCCCCCCATGTGCACCGGGCAGACGGAGATCAAGGAGACTTTCAAGTACATCAACACGGTCGTGTCCTGCCTGGTCTTCGTCCTGGGCATCATCGGCAACTCCACGCTGCTGCGCATCATCTACAAGAACAAGTGCATGAGGAACGGCCCCAACATTCTCATCGCCAGCTTGGCCTTGGGCGACCTGCTCCACATCATCATCGACATCCCCATCAACGTCTACAAGGTGAGGAGGAGCCGGGGATGGATTCGGGAGCGGGCGTGCGGCGGTCACCCCTCGGTGCTCCTTGCCGGCCCCCGCAGGTGCCCGTCCCTGCCGCGGGGAGACGCGTCCCTTCCTGGCTGGGAGACACCCGTGGGCTTCACCTCGCGACAAAACCCTGCCGGAGGGTGGTACTCTGGTCAGATGTGGTCGCAGATTGCACCCTCTGTGCCTGAGTCCCATCCCTCTCAGCGTTCCAGGCTGGAAACGGGGCAGAATGGAGGTGGGCAAGCTCTGAAAATCACCTGGAAACAGGTGCTGTTGCAGGGGTAAAGGAAGTAAATGCAGTAGATAAATATTCAGTGGGCTAGTCGAGGAATGGAGGGGAGGCACAGAAGACCCACTCCTGTGGGTACCACTTAGTCCCTTGTGCTCAGCTGCAGCAAGCTTGGTCATGATACTTTACAGGGGTCTGTACAGTGTCTTTTGGCACGGGGGCTTTTCCAGGAGGAGCCAAGATCGTTCAGATGAGCGGTTTTACACATCTCTTGGTTGGGAGGCACGATGCTTTCCTGAGCTGTGAACTCCTTCCCGTCCTTTGCCAGTGTTGCAGCATGGGCAGCCGAGAGGGAATGAGCCGCACCTGCTCCTCTTGCACCTTCAGTAGTCTGTGTTTTGACCTGATAAGACTTGCCATGGAGGGAGTACAACCCCTGTCTTCTCTATGCAGCTTGTGCCATCCGTTTCTCCTTAGGAATTAGTTGGGCAGTTGAATCCAGCCTCTAGTTGTAATCTAGCACTCTTTGGAGGAATACTGGGAATAATAGAGCTCCTTCTGCTTTGCAAGTTTACGGTCTGGATCCCTGAGCACCCATCAGTGACTTCATAAAGTGGACGGAAGAGTCTTCATCTATCACCTTCTCTTCCCTTTGTACGCATGATTGTAAACTAAAGGTCGTTACTTGTACTTTTAGAAAGCCACGTTGAAGGGACAGATTTTGAATCCACAATAATTACTCCCAGAAGCTGATGAGATGAGAGAATCTTCTCTCTTTATCCTTTTAAAGTGCTTAGATATTACAAAGCAGGGAATGTCATCATTGTGTTAAATTCATGATCCAGTTAATCTGGATTACATGAGAGTTCTTAGATTTGAAGTTTCAGTGGTTTTTATACTATACGCCCTCCTAATTCTTGAGAGAGGAGTGTGCTCTTTTGAATGAAGGTGGAATTTAGAAAACAAAATAACTGCCTTAAAAATGTGTTTTTGTAAAAAAATATATTGAACAAAAGATTTTTTTGGTCTGTTCTCAGAAAAATCAAGAAGATTAAGTCAGTAACAGCTGCTCAGTATGAGACTTTGCAATGTCAGTGATAATTTCAAAATTAATATGCGGTAATATACCTCAGTTCTTATCTTGGTTGAGTGTCACCAAGTATATCATTATGAGTAGGTTGGAGCAGGAGGAATAAAAGGTCAGACTGCTAACCAATAAATATTACACCAGCTGCAAGTCTGGGATTTTTATTGTGCTATTGATAATGCTAGGAGCTGTGCAACAGCTCTCAGGTGCTAAATCTCCCACACTGCCACTCATCTTATTGAAGAGCTCATGATCACTTTGTATTATCCCTTCTAACAATGAGTGAAATATTTGCCATTTTAAGACAGAACTTTGGAATAAATGCAAGTTAAAAAAAAAATAAATAAACCGAAACCAACCAACCAACCAAAAAACGCCTATTAGATACTGTGTTTATTTAATCAAAATTTTGAGGGCAGTTTGAGTTGATAGCTTTTTATCAACTCTACATCCCATATCATTCCAGAGCAACAGGGAGAATACATACAGTAATGGAATAAAAAACTGGCTTTGATCACTCGGCAGTACACAAAGCAAAGGCTCCCTCAGTAAATCAAGTACACTTAGCAATTGTAACTTGCAGTTTGAAACAATTTAAGACTGGATGGCACAGATCCAGATTCAGAATTTGCTACCAGATCTTTAGTTAGGCAGCTGCATGAAACAGTGTTAGAGAATTTCTCATGTTAATAAAATGCCAGCAGTTCTTTCCACAGCACTTGCCCTAGGAAGTGTGAAAGTGTCTGTAAATGCTTTCCAGACGGACCCGCAGGAGACAATTCAAAAGCTGCACTAGAAGAAGCTTTTTATTAGATATTAAGAGGGATAACTGCAAAAGATGTCCCCTGTGACTATTTAAGTGCATACGTAAGTAGCTGAAAAAGTGCACAAATGAAAATTGACATCTCCTAAATCAAGGGTATTTAAAGAAAAATTGGTGTTATCTAGATAGGGAGGCAAAAGCAGTCCAATGCGTAAGATGCTAATTAGTCCATTGCACTTCCTAAATTTGAATAGCATGCAATATGTTCAGTAGAAAATGGAAAATATCAGAATCTGTCATACAGTCAGAAAACTGGCTATGAAATGAGGGCTTGAAGGGCGTTCAGTTCCAGCATGTAGAACCTGGCAGGCCTTTTTGGCATTCTAGGTCCTGGTAAATGGTCTGGCTTTGCCTGGATCTCCGAGCTGCAGAATGGGAAGCAGAGGAAAGTCTGAGACAATCATTCTGCAGTATGTAATGTTTCGGCAGTGTAGATACTTTGCAAAATTGCTACTAATTGGATGTGCAGGTGATCCTGTGCTGCTCCACTAAACACACTAAGTAAGCACGTCTTTGTTAAGTTGAGGCTGCAAACAGCAATTAAGGAGCAGAAGGATAGAGTAGGTGGTCAGAGAGCTTTTTATGTCCATGTTTGCACTTTGATTTTGGAAGATAAGACAGTGGCAGCCTGTGCACCTGACAATACAGGTCTGCAGTTCTGGACGGTTTATGCTGACTTTCCCGAGTAAATAAAGTTAAGTCCCATGTGTTAGACACTAAAACATCAGGACTGGAAATTCCAAACTTACACTAGCTTTGCCTCTCCTAGGCTTAAAAAGCCATAATCAAATCACACACTAACATGCTTTCTCTTCTGATACACAAACAATATCTCTCTCTCTTATTTTGTGATATTTATTCCCATATATTAAATCAAATTTATTGTCATGTCCCAGTGGATTTTTAAGAAGGGGAGCAATCTAGGCTCTGCGCATTATTGTGTGGTGTTCCGAACTCTGACTACGAACAAATGTCTGAGGAAGACTATCTACCTGGCAATATTGTCAGCAGTTCCTTTTTCTCAGAGTGCAATGGAAGAGTGGAGAAAAAAATTTCCAGGGAAGGAAAAAAATCTGGCCTTTATCCAAGCCAGTAATCAAGGGCCAGAGTCAGCTTTATAGGCACTGATTTATTTTCATTAACTTAATTTAGGGATTACATAAAAATTATGGTTAACATAATATGGCATTATCAAGCGCTGGAAATACAAGAAAGACCAGATTAGGGACTCTACGTACCATGCAGACACAATCTGGCTCCTTTTTTAATCCAGCTATTCTCTGAAAAAGGCTCTGAAAAAGATTTCCATGGAAATTTATTTGTGATGAACTTAGTAACTCTTGTAATGCAAGTACCTGTAGGCCATGCATTATGATAGAGCCAACCTCTTTCTAACTTTCTAATCAAGGTGCTTGTCTTTAGGAAGGATTCTCACTATTCCATGTTAGAACTCTTGGTCGCTGGTTCTTCTGATGTTAAAAATAGTAGCCATTTTATTGGAAGAAATGCGTTATTTCCTTTCTTTCAACATCTGAACCACTTACCTGAGGTCTTGCAAAGTTCATCTCAGAATTTCTTGCACAAAGTTTATTATCTCTGACCATATTAAGCCAGAAGCCTGTTTTGCTTGAGAACCCTTTGTGGTGAACAAGTGAAGTTTATAGGCACTTAAGAAAGATCTGAATTGTCCAGTGGAGGAACCTGTCTGGACTCTGCAGGCAATGGTGAGGAGGGGTAACTTGGTTCTGTATTTAGATGGGAACAGGCTATTCTAAAGTCAAGTATATGGAGTAGTGGAAATATCTGAATGCTGTTAAAGGTACACATACGTAGTTTTCATGGCGGATCTCCAAACTGAAGTAAGTTAGATGATGCTAGTATAGATTTGTAAATTTAAAGTTGTTTTTTTCATTATGTATTTGTTGTGTATACATTCACTTAAAAGATGCGTGTGACAGATTTCAAAGCAGCTTTTCACCTGTTTTGGCTTTTTCTTCTACCCTGTGTTTATGCATCCCAATCTGACAGCAGCACGGCTTTCTAAGTGGTTACTTTTGATGCAGTCCTTCAACTGGGCTTGTGAAATTGCAGAAATTTTTTACCTTGACAGCACATTATGAGGTTTCTGTCATTTTCAAAATGACTGTATAAAATTACTTTATCTTAATTTTTTTCAAATTAAGTTTCTAAGCAGAACTAATAGTAAAGATACAAGAAAAGAAAGTAATTGCATGGCTCATATTAAGATTTTGCACTGTTTATTGGATACATTAGTAAAGCAATCCTAGCTAGGGTTGAAAGCAGGAAATATATTTTCTTGTCTAGAGGGGAGATCCTCACCCTGACATAATTATCACTAAATACTAATAAGTTTGTAATGTTGTCTGACTTATCCCTGACCATAACCTTAATTTCCTGGGCAAATTTTCTGTTACAAAAAATGCTTGCTCCTGTTAAATATCTTCAAGGCCCCACTGTGTCAAAAAAAAATCAGGTGAAAATCTACCAGTCATTTCAGAGATATGTTGAAAAACTGTTGCGTGTGAATTAAGTGTAGAGCTGCGTGTCTGGTTTCTCTTGTACCTGCTATTTATAATGATGAAAACCAAGTCCAGTGTCCTGTGAACGAGACTTGCTGTGAACACGGAGCTTGGCGGAAGCGCGAATTCCTGCTCTGCGTTTCCCATGTGCATTCACTGCTCGGGACTGGAACACTGACGGGAATATTCGCACGCTTTACTGCTTCTTCCTGCCCGACTGCAGCCCGTGAGCAGCGGTGGGTTGGAGCCAGGTATCAGCCTTCTGGCTGGGGACCACAGCAGCTGAGCCCTAGAGCAGCACATCGTGCTCGCAGCCCGGCTCGTTCCAGCAGCGGATTGAGAACATCTTTCAGTTCTTGCACAACTAAGAGGAAGCAGAGTGGGAATTGTGATTCGCAGGTGTGTCTGTGAGTCACAGCATCTCTTGGGGCTTCTTTCATAGTTCTGCAGCTTGCACATCAGTTTAGGCTCGGATCTGTCTGTCTGGTGTGAGAAAGTGTTGGCTAGGAGTATTGGTTCTTTCAAGTATGATTTCACTTCATTCTGCGATGTTTTCCCTTTCCTTTTGTTCTGTTTCATCTTAAACACATCTCTGCTGCTGAGCAATTAAAACTTCGCCTGTGTAAAATCAGTGACTGTAAAACATTGGAAAGGTCACTCGGAATACAGCCAGTGGTAGGCTACTCTTGGCATCTTACTACGAAAACACAATATTATTTTTCTCTTTGCTGCCACTTGGCAGTATCTCCTCTCATGGCTCCAAGTCATTTGTCATTTGTAAAATGACAATCTTTTTACAGCTACCCTATTATGAATCATGAGAGAATCATTTTACTCACGCAAAATTGCAATAGGCTGCATCTGTACTTCACTAAGAATTATCATTGCTCCTGTCAACAAAGGTGATGCTCCCAAATACTTAGCATTGGATCTTCACTGAACTTCAAGACCGTATTTGCAGGGGATGGCAAAACAGAGAACAAACAGAAACATCAAGGAAACATAGTTCAGCAATCAAAACATTCTTTTTTTTCCCTTTTACTTTCTTAATGTTTTCGAGTTTTTGGTGTAAAGCATGTCATTAACCACTTGCAATACCATGAAAGAGAAACTTGTGACTCATGCATCAAAATGCTCAAATTTCACAATACATCAGCTGCAAGGCATAAAGCACATGTTTTTGCAATCCAGTGCAGACAGCTGCGTGTCCATTCTGCCCTGATATAAGCTAGCTGAATGTAAGTAATGTTTTTATGTTTCGATAAACCAAAGCTAATGCACCCTTTCTCTCAGTAGACTGCATTCAGTCGTGTGCCGCGCCTCTATAATCCCAAACTGGAGCTGGCTCAAATCCAGTCAGTTTGGAGCACAGGTGTGACTGTCTGCACCTGAGAGATAAGTATTAGTTCAGCGAAATCTGCAACATGTGGCTGAACCACTGTGATTTTAGGGAAGAGAGACAGGGAGTGTCTTCTACACACACCAGCTAGATGTAAATAACAGTTTTCAATAGAATCTGCCAGTAGAGATTTGACCAAAGTTCTGCATTTCTGTTACAAAGAAAAGAACATTTTGCTTTAAAGTGCTTTTTTAATGAGTTCTGTCTGGTCTAATACACACATATGTACAATGTACAGTAGGTCCCATAAATAAGTATACAATGTACTTGCTACCCAGTCCTTGATTTCTATAGCAAATAGATGTGAAAGGCTGGAGGTTCACTGCCTGATTGATATAAATTAAATTAGTCCAGGTGTCATTCAGTTATGTAGAGTGTACATTTAGAATACATCTAATTATTCCCATTACAATTTTAATAGTAGATTGTTACTGTCACCCCCTTAAAGAAATTCAGAAGAAGTCTCAGGAGGAGGCTTTACTGAAAATACTTTAATTACAGACTGTGTTATTTTCCCACATCACATAAGCAAAGATACTGTATGGTTATTACAACCTCATCCCTACTTCCTCTGCTTTATTACTTTCCATAAAATTCTTGAGAAACATAAATCCTTAGAATTTATTTCTCTGCTTCATTTCTGCAGAGACATTATGTTTATTGTCTTACTTAGGTAGATCATTGAAGAAATAGAAAGCTGGGCTATGTTGTAGGTTGTCTACTGCTGTTCTTTTAAAGATTCCATTACAGCACGGGGCTAAAGCAAGTATTTGGAGGTATTCTGGTGTCTGCAAATACTGGTGGGCACTTCATAGTTTCCGAAAGCCCATGGTGATGAAATGTTCTTAACTTCCTTTGTGTTCAAATAAAATAATATTTAAATTATATCACGACTCTTCAACAAACTCTCATGGACCATGTAAGTGTTTAGCCTTAGATGGACATGTATGTTTGCATAAGGACTTTGCTGAACCAAACCAATGTGAGCAGGCAGCTCCATGGCTACCTTCAGTTATAGAATCATGGAATCAATAAGGTTGGCAATGATCTCTTAAGATCATCAAGTCCAACCGTCAACCTTGCACCACTGTGTTCATCCCTAAACCGTGTCCCCAAAAGCCACATGTACACCTTTTTTAGAGCACTTCCCTGAGCAGCGTGTTCTAATGCCTGACAGCCCTTTCAGTGACATTTTTCCTAATACCCAATCTAAACCTTCTCTAGTGCAACTTGAGGCCGTTTCCTCTTGTCCTGTTGTTTCTTACCTGGAGAAGAGGCCAGCCCCCACTTTATTACAGCCTCCTTTCAGGCAGCTGTAGAGAACAACACGGTCTCTTTTTCTCCAGACTAAATAAGCCCAGCTCCCTCAGCTGCTCCTCATGCAACTTATTCTTCAACCCTTCACCAGCTTCGTTGCCCTTCTCTGAATAGATGCCAGCACCTCAATCTCAATGTCTTTCTTGTAGTTAGGGGCCCAGAACTGCACACAGCACTTGAGGTGTAGCCTCAGCAGTGCCAGATACAGGGGGACAATCACTGCCCTGGCCTTTCTGATACAGGCCAGGATGGCATTGGCCTTTTTGGCCACCTGGGCACACCAATGGCTCATGTTCAGCCAGGTATTGACTAGCACCCCCAGGTCCTTTTCTGATAGATCTTTCCAGCCACTTCCCAGCCACTCTTCTTGCCTGTAGCACTGCATGGGGCTGCTGTGACCCAAGTCTTGTTGGACCTCATACCCTTGGCCTTGGCCCGTCAATCCGGCCTGTCCAGAGCCCTCCTTAGAGACTTCGTAGCCTTTCTGGTTCCCAGAAACATCCACGCAGTATGATGAGCTATTTCTTCTGTTCTTACAACCATGTTAAATGAGTTGTTTGAAGAGACCTGAGCCAAGAGAAGGATTTTCCAGTCTCTTTTGGGTAGTCCTCATTTTTCCTTCTCCTTTTCCATTTTGTACCCCTCTATCTGCAACAGATTCTAAAGACCTCATTTGATGAAAGATATGAAAAACAGAGATGGGCTTAGATAATCTAACTAATTACAGAAACTCCAAAAGTTTACTCTTCTGTATAACAATTGCGTCTATTTCTTGGCACAACCCTTGTTGTGGAGAATGTTGTTTTAATGAAAACTGGAAGATTTGGCTGGTGCTCTGGTATATTTGACCATCAAAGAAGCTCACAGCAGAGTTCAAAGATTAAATGTTGCTAAACTGTGGCTACAGACGTTTATCTGTTTGTAGAATCAGCTGTGAGGAAGATGCTTTCTGTGTCCAGTAAATCTTTTCCCCTAAATCAGATAAAATGTGCAGCTGGGGATGTGACAATATTTCCATTAATGTGTATGATTCAAAGTGTAAGCGAGCCAAGCTGAAATTCATTGTGCTGTTTTCTCTATTCCTCGCCACATACAGGTATGCTGAATGTGCAGATAGTCCTTTTGGTATTCTTATACAGAATCTTGGAAAACTGGAGAATACAGACCATTACTGAGGGTTTCATCTGATCTGTCTTTACCTGCTGCAAAACATTTAGATCAAACTATCTGCCTGTACTCCCTGAGTGTCCAGCAGGTCCTTTCATTTGTTACCAGATGGTCAACTAAAAGCTGTGGGGGATATATTTCTCTTCAGTGTTGCCTGACTTCTCAGCTGATGGAGCCTAGACACTAAGCTCCAAATAAGCCCCACCCCGGATATGCACCTACTGTTTTTGTCCCTGTTCTGATCAGCCTCAAGTAATTTTCTGTATTTCTGGTCAAGGATGTGTTATTTGGAACATGTAAGAAAAGCATTGAGCATTCAAGGCAGATAAAAACAATTCAAAGATGAGGAAGATCCTCACCTGCTCGGTCATTTTTTACCGTAAACACTGGGCTGATGAAGTTAGAAGCAAAAGGAGTGGAGTTTGCAGGGTTTAAGGAGGCAAGACTAAGACTTAATTGATAGCCTTGTCCCACCAGGGGGTGACTACAAAGTTACTGTCTAGTTTTTAGGACACACACCTCAGGGACTCCCTTGTTAAAAGGTTCTTCTTGACTAAGTTTTGCATAGAATCATAAAATGGTTTGAGTTGAAAGAACTTTAGAGGTTGTCTAGTTCCAACCCCCATGGCCTGGGCAGGGACACCTTCCAGTGCACCAGGTTGCCCAATGCCCTGTCCAACGTGGTCTGGAACACTTCCAGAGATGGGGCATTCACAATATCTCAGTTTAAAGCCATTCCCCCTTTGTTCTATGACTAAATGCCCTTGTAAAAAGTCCCTCTCCAACCTTTTTGCAGGTCTCCCTTAGGTCCTGAAAAGTTGCTACAAGGCCTTCCCGAAGCCTTCTCTTCTCCAGTCTGAACAAACCACATTCAGCCTGTCTTCACAGGACAAGACATGAAGGAAAAGGAAAACAGTCAAGACAATACTCTATGTTTCAGCATTGGGAATTATTTTTTTTAAATAATTGTTTTTTTCTTTTCACAGCTACTTGCAGAGGACTGGCCCTTTGGTGTTGAAATGTGCAAATTAGTGCCCTTCATTCAAAAGGCATCGGTGGGCATCACAGTGCTGAGTTTGTGTGCCCTCAGTATAGACAGGTGAGACCCATTTTTCATTGTAGTCTCTGCTTTCTTTTCCATAATGGCGTGGGCTCAAATTAACCTCTCCACTCAGTGATATAACGCAAATAAGATGAATTTAAGCCAGTTAAACTGGGTGGGTTTTCTCGTATTTTTAATTTGTGAATGTGTGCTGTTGCTTCAGGTACCGAGCAGTGGCTTCTTGGAGTCGCATTAAAGGAATTGGGGTGCCGAAGTGGACTGCTGTGGAAATTGTCTTGATCTGGGTCATATCAGTGATACTGGCTGTTCCAGAAGCTATTGCATTTGACATGATTACGATGGAGTACAGGGGAAGGTATCTTAGAATCTGCTTGCTTCACCCCACGCAGAAAACATCCTTTATGATGGTAAGTCACTAACATTTATAAAATCTCTGGAAGAGTTCCTTGGACCTTCGCAGTGTTGTGTGGTTTGTGACGTGCACAGGTGTATGTGATATGTAGGTGAGTATAATGTTTGAATGAAATACTGACATTTATGAAGCATATTGATTCAAAGAAGAGCATTCAGAAATCTTTGACTTTTTGTGGGCTTTGAACATGCTGCTGTCTTGTCCTGTTTTCTCACCTGTAATGTACACCTTACAGAGATGCTTTTCAGGATGGACTGACCAATTAGTTACAGCACACTTAGCAAAATGCTCAGCATTTAACTCCTAACCATGTTTTTGCTTTGCTTTTTTTCTTTACAGTTTTATAAGCAAGCTAAAGACTGGTGGCTGTTCAGCTTTTACTTCTGTTTGCCACTGGCTATCACAGCATTTTTCTATACTCTCATGACTTGTGAGATGTTACGAAAGAAAAGTGGGATGCAGATTGCTTTAAATGACCACTTAAAACAGGTAAAAATTTACCCCTATCCACTCTCTAACTGTAGACAGGATAACTAATAACTGTATTGATTTTCCTGCCACATCATTCTGTTCTTGTATGACTTCAGGATTAGAAGCAAAAAGAAGTTTCCTAGCAGTGGTGCTGCTGAACTCATTTACATATGTATATATCAGAGCCCTCAGGAACCCAAGATTTTAACTGACAGCCACAAAATTGTTTCTTTCTTGTTTGGTTTTAATGTTTCAGGTTTTATAAGTTTTATTTCTTCTTTACAATAACGAGAGTTGGTTATTTTGGAAGGCAAACTGAAGTCATGCTCTAGTCTAGAAGGTGGTGCTATAAAACTGTTAATTATTTTGAAGCAAGTTCTTGCTGAACCCTAGTGAGGTTAGCAGTATATGTTAGCAGAACAAAACATATTCCAGCATACATTCCAAGTTACTAGTGCCCCAGACACAAACGTCAGATGTCGCTAGAACTAAACCGTGTTTGTTCTATAATGTATATTTGTGCTCCTTTCCTCTTACCTGGTTAGAGCTGTAATTGGAATCTCTTGGGGCGTTTAAAATAAGACCTGAGATCAAAGCACAAGGAAATGCAGTTGAAAACAAGCTGGTATTTGAAAGTAATCAGAGAGACAAATATGTTCTTGATTTTAATTTAAATCGTTGCTTAAATTAATGTTTTCATGACCTCGATTTTTCATATTACTCATACTTCTTGAAATTAGAGATACATTGAATCAGTGCGAGACATCTAAAACAATAGAAAAGATTAAGTACATATTCCAAGAAAACAAGCTATTCGATGTTTTCCTAACTCCTATTTTGGTAGGCTGTTTTATCTTGTTTATTAAACATTTGGGTAATAGAAGACAACAACAATCCAGAGAGAGAGAGAGAAAGAGGAATTGTAACACTGTTTTGTCCAATTTTCTTTCTCAGAGACGTGAGGTGGCCAAAACTGTGTTCTGCCTGGTACTTGTTTTTGCCTTGTGTTGGCTCCCACTTCACTTAAGCAGAATCTTGAAACTCACTATTTATGATCAGAAGGACCCCAACAGATGTGAACTTTTAAGGTGAGAATGCAAAAATAAAATGCCTGTACATTGTGGGCATTCTCCATAAGCATATTTGGATTTCCTGTTGAACTAGCTTACGCTGTGTCTAGAGTTGTCCCTGCTTCTTCATCCAGGACCCTCTGCTTTCACTCCAATAGCAGAGACAGAAAATTGTGAGGAATTCCCTCTCTTTTCCCCATCTTCCTCCTGATCCTTTTTGGGACTGTTCTTCTGTCATGTGTTGCTATGAGAATAGAAGGGGGATTTCTGTCCCTGTTTTCCCTTTCAACAGAACAACTAGGATGCAATTCATGCAAAAAAACCTTGTGAACATTCTCCAAAAGTTAAGATGGTTGGATCTTCTGAAATTGCTTTCACGAGAATGGTCTTCTGATTCAGACTTTATTACTGAATATAACTGTTACCTGCATGAGTTAATCCTGTTGATTTAAACCCTGTTGATTACTATTACATTTAGTAACTAGCCTTGATTGAGTGAAGCTGAGTCCAATTTCCATAGTTGTAAAGCTCTACTAAGCCTTTTCAAAACAAATGAGAAGTGTCTCACTTTCATTTCCACACAGCTTTTTTCTTGTGATGGACTACATCGGTATTAACATGGCTTCACTGAATTCCTGCATCAATCCAATAGCTCTCTATTTGGTGAGCAAAAGATTCCAAAACTGTTTTAAGGTAAGTGGCTGCTGGGAGTTGCTCCTCTGGTTAAAAGATGATGTCAGTAGTAAAAGTCATTCCTTAACATGCACAAAAGGTCGTTAACAGTCATTAAATTTTACTTAAAATTTTAATTGGGTTATGGTAAATATTCTCTCCCTCTCCTGCTGGAGCTCAGTGGGAAGGAACTGGGGTTTGATGGGAACAAAAAGAGAAAGCAAAAGAGCAGAGTGTACAATAGCCCCTCTGGGGACCATGCTAATCAGTGCTACATCACTTCCTGACTGAAGCTGGCACCCAGCTACTTCCAGAACACTGACAAAGCAGACTCAGCCTGTGCTGCAGAGATTCACGTAGCCATATCCTCTGCATCCTGACAGGGAGGGTGCTGACCCTGGGCTCCCTCACCCTGACTGAGCACTTCAATCAGTCATGTAAGGCAGAGGGTGCAAATCTGTAATCTGTCGCTTTCCAGCCCCAGCGTTTTATGAGACAGACCTGTGCATAGTTCTGGCTTAGTCTGAGTGAGTAGAGCTGGGCACTAATTCTCCACACAGGATTTCAGGCTCTGGATTGCATAGAGTTTGCAGCCCATCAGTCCTTCAGCCTTCATGTCTGCTTGAAAAATACAAAGATTTGGGCATTTTTTGTGAACCCTTACTATCTTCAGACACTGTACCGGAGTGCTTACATTGCCTATAGCAAATTCTTAGATTTTTCTTTCCTTGCCAAGCATTTAACCACTGGCCACAGCTAGGGTTATTGCCTGGCTGTTTAAATTCCTTACTAGCAAGATGAAAATGTCTTTCAGTCAGAAGCCAGTCAGCTCTACATCTAGCAGTGTTAAGGTATTTCCCACGTAATTGTGGCAGCACGGGTTGCAGAGGTTTTAGTCTTGGACTTGTCTTCCCTGTCTATGCTGCTGGCTCCCTGAAAGAGTCACTGGAGCCGAGAGCAAATAAGAGATCTCCAGCATCCTGAGCATGGAAGTAAGGGGGTGTGAGGAAGGGACTTCCAGCACCCAAAGGCCAAACAGGACCATGAGAAAAAGGTCTGCAGTACATCTAGTAAATGTGTGAATTGTATGTAGGTTTTCACCCTTATACTTACTTCTCTTTTTTCCGCCTCAGAACAATGAGCTAAATAGCAGCATCTTGCTTAGGCAGCATAGATGTGAATACATTTTTTTTTCCCAAGAAAGATTATCAGAGAAAGGACAAACAAGGAGTTATAATTTTATTTTCAGATGCATTTAGAATTGCAGACCACATTTGAAGGGGTATGTGTGTGGCTGTTACTATATATAACTGCTCGGTAGAACTCTTACTGCACTCCAGTAGTAAGGTTGCTAATAGGGCCATTTGAGCAGCTCAGAGTTGAACCCCATTTCTTTTCTTGATGCTGTAATCCCAAAACAGCAGCTTGAACATTTGCCGTTTCCTACTGTACCCCTGAGGAAGGGCAGCTTTTCAGTGCATTTTGCCACATGTGCAAAAACAGAGTGATGTAAAATGTTTATTTCTTTTATTTTAACAGTCATGCTTGTGTTGCTGGTGCCAATCCAAAGATCTGTTGTCCCTGGAGGAAAGGCAGTCCTGTTTAAAGTTCAAAGCTAATGATCATGGATATGATAATTTCCGCTCCAGTAACAAGTACAGCTCTTCATAAAACAAGCATAAAAGGTATATTCTCTTACATTAATGCCGGTGCCTTTTTAAGTAAAAGTGGCAATTATTTTTAACAAGATGGAAACATCCAGAAAAATCTAGTTTTGTATTTGCACAAAAAAAAGAACGTTAAAAAAATTGGCCTAAAACTGTGTCACATTGAAAATCATGGACATTTATGAAATCATCATTTATGGAACATGAAGAAAAGCATAGAAAGAACAAGTCATTGTTAGCACTTGAATACTTGTGAATCAGCACTTCCAAATGATCCCCACTTCCTGTACATTAAGCGATCGTTTGTATTCTCTGTAACAGTTGTAGGAACTGAAGTCACAGTAATTATTAAGCAGCATAATATCAAGTTAATTGGATCAAAGCCATTATTATATATAACTCAATGTATTATCTTTTATAAAGCAAATTAACCACCATCACTATTGTGAGTTTTTTTAAATAAAACATGAAATACTTTGTAATAGAAGTTTAAATGTTAAAAAGTACAATTTTTATCAGGTATATTATAGAGGTAGCTACTAAAAATATTAAAGGATGCAGTAAAGCCAAAAGTACATTTTACTTTGATGATTGTTTTTACCTATTATTGTCAGAAGGAACCTCCCAAGGGCTCTATAAATTCCTTTCTGTAGCCACTGTGCATCTTAAGTGCATTTGGCAGCACTTTGGGTATGAGTATTTGTGTTCACTGATAGCAAAGGAGAGAAAAACACACCAAAAGCAAAAAACTAATACTACTAAAACCATCCAGACAACGGCTCTTATTTCAGCTATTTTTAGCTGAAAGCAAATGAATTGTATCTTGTGTAAAAAGTGGGCATTCCAGAGCCTGATGGTTCTTTACTGGAGATATTTTTGCGACAATTTACAAGGGTTTTTGGTATCTGAATACCGTCTTGGGGCAAATTTTTTTAGAAATAGCAGGTGGAAAAAAATGTAACCAAGGTAAAAAGAGAGAATTTGAACTTCTATCTTCATTCAGATTTAAATCTTCATAAAGAAAGTAATTAATGAACTGTACTTCTAGAGAACAGTACTATGTAGCATACTCATCTTCATACAGTTTTAAAATATATTCTACTTCTGTAGTTCCATATTTATGGGCGTAAGAAGATGTGTGATTAGTTTCTGCTTCTGTAAATAGTTTAGTGAAATGTAATTAATTGTAAAGTATTAAGATATGGGCAGGACCCTGTAAGAACACGAAAAGATAAAGATGCCTGTAGTAAACATGATGTGTGTTGCCCGGAGCAATGCATGTTTTGTATATACATGACAGGTCATTCTTTGACTTTTCATTTCCTATTAATTTGTTACAGATGTCCCCAAAGACTTATTAACGTATTTCATGCACTAAGGCATGAGTTTTTCAAGAAAAATTGTCATATAACATGCTTTTATAAAAGACATGTTTTCAATAGGCTTGGTATTTTATTATAATAAAATTATTTATCAAAACTCAGGAATTTTTTTATTTTAAATTTCCAGATCTCACATGTAAGGATTTTTACCTTTTTTTCCAGTCTTGATTAACTTCAGATTTTTTACTAAAGTGCCTTAAATGTGCTCAGGATGAAAACAGCTTCCATTAAAGTGTTCAGCTGATATTACCTTAGATGGGTTTCTGACTTTAGGTAGCTACAGCTGCCTTGCAGATGGCTAAAAACGGGGTGGTGAGCCCCATTCCTGGTGTTGCCCCCATCAAAAGCTGGTAAGTGAATGCTTGTATAATCAAGCTGAGGAGGACCTCTGCACATGCGTTTGAGCATGGGCACGTGTGTGTTTGTGTGTGAGTGTGTGTGCAAGAGTGTGTGGTGTGTACCATAAGGTTTCTGTTACCACCTTGCTGCAGCACATCCACTCAGCTGCTATAATGCTGAAATTTTATGAATATAAATCTATGTTAGGTTTCCTTCTTTACGTTTTTTTACCTTAATTTTCATGGTAACTTGCTCACAGTAAGCCATGAATATCACTTCACGTCACCCTACCTGCATCTATTTCTGTGAAATGCGTTTCATCTGTTAAGGATGGATAAGTGAAATCCTAGATTTGATACTGATCAGTGTTATTTTCATCAAGTTATATCGTTACAATATTGTACATGTATATTATTGTTATTTTTATTTAAAATATAGCTGTTGTATTGGCAACTGTGTAACATACTTTTCATTTCTTCCTGGACTAATTCTTTGTTAAGGCCTGCTAAGTCAGATACTTAGGTTTTGGAAATAAAGACCATATATACTGCCCCGTTTTTGAGTTCATATATAAATATTAGTACATTCTTTGTCATTTTTTCATTATTTCAGTATTTTTCAGTATTATTCAAAGCAGTATTTTTATTGAAGCTTTCATTTCCTGTAGTAAAAAATTTCAAAACTTCTGTTCAAACACAGTTCTAAGATTAAATCTCTTAATACTCCACGCAGGGGTTTTCTGAAATCCTCAGTACAGGTTTGTTCCTCCATTCACTGAAATCAGTAAATATTTAACCCTTCAATTCAGTTAGAGCAGCATTAGGGCCCAACACAGCTCCTTCAAAAACCTATCTGACATTTGCTACTTCGAACAAAAAAAAAGAGAATAAGCTAAATACAGTTTTTTTAAGGAGTTGATTAGAAAACATAGGAAAAGAGGGTGAAATCAGCTCGTGGGATAAAACATCCAGTCTAAGGCTCTCTAATCCTCAAACAGGATCACAGGTAGCAGAAAAATTGCACAGACACACTGGCATCTTTATAGGAGTTTGATGTGCTTGCCCAGAGTGGTGTGACAGAGTCATCTGTCTCAGTGGTCTGAAGGGTTCACACAGAATGGCTCAAGGTGAAAAAATCAACTTTTAAGAAACTACATCACAACTCTTGTGTTTTGGCCTTCAGATAGCAGCTAGATTTTAGTTCCCCAGCTGCTCTGAATTCTGCCTGAACTGAACTGAGACACTGGTACTACACCTCAGAGAATCAAATGCAAAAGTTGATGGTTGTGGAGCATCTGCTGTGAGCTGTGGCATTCCAGTGTCCCAAACAGCTCTTAACCAAGACACAGCTGGCTTAGCAGGAGAATGTTGTATGTGCTGAAATAATGTTTAAAGGATTTTTAAAAATTGTTCTGTATAGCTGTGTAAAATAATTCTATATTTCATTTTCTGTGATCACTTAATATAGCAACTTCTGTGGTTCAAGCAGTGTAAACATTCTAAATTACCAATAAAATATTTGTAGTTTTGATTCATTACAGAAAGACGTCTGACCTCTTTTCTCCTAGGGGGTCCCATTTAACTGTTAAACAGTGACAGTGATGTAAAAAGAAGTAAGCAATCCTAATCTAAATATCAAAGCTTTTGGGCGGGATGGTTTTATATAGCTGTTTGAAAATTGGAGAGAGTTCAGACTTGCATGTGCATTGCAAAATTGTCTGGTGTTTATTGGAACAATCGTGCCTATCTTTGCTCTGCTTGTTTTTGCTCAGAATGTCAGTCACAATCTGTTCTCTACACACCCTTATATAGTCACAAATTCTCTTGTGTTTGGGGCATCACAAATAAACGGCAAGAAGCTTTTAGTTCACTAATTGAGAAGTGTATGCACTCAACGTTGGCATATGCCACATGAAAACCATCATCCGTTTGTATGCTGGCAGTGTAGTTTTGTGTATATTTCAATTTACCTTTCTTGAAGCAGTGGGAAACTGTATCAGACTGAATATGCTGTAACTGGTCAAATACATAACTTTATTTGCTTGTGGCATCTGTGCATCCCAAAATGTGTTTGATGCTACTGCTGTTTTGTTCCAAATAGTTAAGTTTCCTTCTGTTTACTTGGTGGCCTGTTGTATCCACATAGATTCGTCTTTTTTCATGGTCCCAGGACCTTTAGCACATAGTTACAAGTTTCCTGTGCTTGGAGCACCTGTGGAGATGAAATCCCTTGTAAGTAAATGTTGTACTTAGTACCTCTCATGGCCTCTTCACTTCCTTTCCCTTTATCTTGTGCTATGGTCCGAGGTCTTCACCAACCACACATTATGAAGAAGCACATTTTGCATATTTCTTTTAAGATCCTACAGCCTTCTTACAGGTAGGCCATAACTGCAGCTTGCTGTCAGTTTTCTAAACATGCTAGAACTTTCCCAGCAGCGTGCATGTACACATCTCTTGTGTTCTTCAAACACTGACTTACTCTGACCGCTCATGAGAAGGGCAGATTTGGCACTCTGGTGTTGGTGGAGCAGGATGCTCCAACTGGTAACCTGTGGCTGGGTCTGGTCCACAGAGTGGTTCACATTGTATTGCACTTTCCTGATGCCTGCTGCTCTGACCACCACCTTCTTGTACTCTGCTCAAGAAGGTAACGGGGTTCTCCATGTACATGCTGTGCTCTTGGGTTTAAGTTTCTAAGCCAAGTTGCTGAACACTTCAGAAGACCAAGGCAAACAAAAGGACTTAAAAGTGCTGTCATTAAATAAAGCCCTGCCATCTCTTTGGTCTTGTCAGTCTTCCTGCTGTTATTTAGCTATGCAGGAGGTCCCAAAGCTCGCCCTCACTAGTGAAAAGGCACCACACCCCCTGCCCTTTTTCTTACTATCAGTAAGAAAAATCTATTGCAATGAAAAGTATCCTAAACCTTCATAAAATCACCGTGACAATCCAAGGCTGTCCTGATTGTGGGAGGTAGTACCTGGAAGGAATTTTAAAGTACAGTGTGGCAAGTAGCAAGACACATCAATATCTATATGATACCTATCACTAAGTATCTTCAGTGTTGCTATAAAACTTTGCATCCTGCTTAGCCATCCTAGAGGAGTGCTTTGGATAAAAGTGGGAGTCTAATCCCGAAACCCAGTAAAACCTGAAAGGACACATTAATAAGGAATAAGGGTAACCAGACCTTCTTCAGAAACCATGTCCTCCAGAAGTTGTTTCTACTTGTTCTGCTCTTGGGTGAGCTGGATGAGGGGAAGCATTTGTTGCCCTTTTACCTTTTCACGATCTTCATTTCCCAAAGTTTGTGTGAATAACTCACACACCGGATTACCCTGAAGAAACAGATCAATGGTGAAACCGAGGGAGTCAGACAATGGCTCTCATTTGAAGCTATCAGGGCAAAGAATAATGACAAATCCCCAGGCAGCTCACATCTTCCCCAGATAAATGGATTCAACACATGCAGCCTTTGCAGGAGCAGGGGAGAAACAGGCCAAGTTAACAAAACTAAAACTGGTGGATTTGATAAATTTTAGTTGGAGCTGCAAGTGAAATGGCAGATTTCAAGCAAACTGGATTTTTTTTTTTTTTTAAATTAAACTGGAACAAGCATCATAATTGCTAATGCGTGTTCACAGGACCAGACTGGATCTTGCCAAAGATACAGGAAGCTTCTTCCTGGAATGCACCTACAGCAGGCGGCATGTCCTACAAATTTGGCTTCACTGGTCTCGAGGAACTACCACACATCCAGTAACCACGTGCATACATTTTTGATATGTGTTCATAGATAAGAATGCATACGTATTTATATATTTATACCTGTAAATTGTGTGGTATACAGAATGTTTTTCATTAGTTTTATCTGAAAAAGTTTTCAATTAAATAAAGAATTTTTTAAAAACCAAAGCAGTCTGAACAAAATGCAGCCCACTGTCTTTAAAAAAAAAACACAAACACACCACTTTTAATGTCTTTTATCACTTTAATCTCATATTTTGAATTTTAAGGAGGTTTTAATATATTTGGAGACAATTTTACATTAGTTCATGCCATAATATGAGTAATGGGAGCTATGTATGTCACTCATACAAACTGTGAGTATCTGCCTAACCATTGGACTTGTCTATTGCATTCTTAAACTTTGTGTTCATTAGCATTAACAATAAAGACCACTGAGCACTGATGGAAATATTTTTATTGTTTCCTGATGTGGATATCAGTTTATAATAATAAAAGTTTGAAATGCTGACAAATCATGCAGTACTCATACTGAATGGCTAAACTATGAAATGCAATGAAAATATGTATAAAAATTTATTAAGTGGTATTCATAAATTCCAAAGAGAATTGGTTAGGAATATTTTTATAATTTGGGGGTTTTAATAATTTATAATTTAAATAATTCATAGCATCAAATTATGTAACTTTTATGGTCATTTTATGACAACAGAAAAGATACTTTTCAAAAAAATTCAGAACTTTGTATTTTTATAGGAGATGAAAAGAGATTGTGAAATGACTCATGACATTAATGCTCTGCTTCAAGCACCTACACATAGGTTATGAAGACACTTCCTGTCAAACTAACTACTTAAATTCTCTTGTTAAATTTGTTTGCCCAAATTTCATGTTCAAGAACAAACAGACAAAGAATATGGCAAGCTTCTTAATATTTGCAACTCATTATTTAGAATCTTGGAAGCATTTGGTCTTTATAAAAATGTTCATACTGAGGCTGAGATATTTCGCTTACAAATGCCTTCAGAGGAAGAACAATATATCACAAATAGGTGCGGCCATTTAATATTTGCTTACATATGCACTCTGTTTATGCAAGAATGCAACAAATTATTTTTAGTGGACTGAAAAAGAATAAATTGATATTGTAATAATATGCAAGTCAAATGCCTTTAAATTACTCTATAAATATATCTGCATATATGCATTTTTACTTCTGTGTGTGTGTAAATACCTACACAAATATACATATATTACGTAAGTCAGGATATTTGTCATAGTATAAAAGATATTGAAAAAACTAGAGAAGGTATAGCTGGGAGGAAAAATACAAGAAATATATAGCATGTGTGATTTGCTGTGCAAATCACATTCTACTGCGCTTTGGCCTGAACTGAGGAGCTTACAGCTTTCAGCTAGAAGTAACCAAATTTTCCATCTCTTCAAGGTCTGACCATCCTTACTTCAGTCTTCCCAATGAGTTGCAAAACCTGTAGTAGAATGACATTTCATGGCACTCTTACAAAAGAGCAGGAATGCCAGCCATGGTGTCTTGGCCAAATTCCAAATTAAATAATTACAGTCTGTTTCCTCTGTTCCTCTCTCTTCCTGCTAATTTGCAGCATGAGTTAGCAGAGCATCCTGCCCCACTCTTCAGTTTTGCACTCTGCATGGAGACATCTGCTCTGCCTTATGCTGGAGGTGACCACATTTCCATGCTAGAAAGTAGGAGCCTCCCAAATCTGTTGCCAGTTTGTAGAGTATTTGGGAGTGTTTCAGAATGAAAAGTGAAATTTAAATGTAAAATCAGTATCTCAGAGTTTCTTTAAGCATATGTCAACTCAAGGTTAAGTGGATCTAAATCACCCCTTTTTTACTGACTTTGTTAAGTTTTATAAACATGTTTTAAAAGGCTTTTAAATCTTTTTGTATCATTTATTTGTATAGTTGGAGAGACTTACTATGATCTGGAATTCGTTAAACAGTGCTCAAATATTTGAACAGGCATTAAGGATGTCTACAAGGTTGAGTTTAGAAAGCCATGAGCTGCAGAGATCAGTGTTCTCCAAGCTCAGGCTGAAGTAGTTGCACTGCTTTCAGAGCAAACCAGACTAACTTCTATTCAACTCAAATCTTGGGTAGACTGAGCTAGTGTCAGTTTGCTGTCGTGCAAGTGGATCCTAAGTGAGGGTTAACTACATAAAAAGGCAAGACTCAGTGTTTGAACCATTTGACTGTACAAGTATGACAAATTCATCATCATTTATTGCCTGTATTAAAAAAAAAAAAAAAAAAAAGAGTTGCTTGCTTATATTCAGAA
Source organism: Melanocharis versteri (assembly GCA_013397845.1). NCBI lineage: Eukaryota > Metazoa > Chordata > Aves > Passeriformes > Melanocharitidae > Melanocharis > Melanocharis versteri. The sequence continues at coordinate 257,831 of VZTG01007409.1, read as the reverse complement.
ATTTCATAGGCTGGTTTGGGTTGGAAGGAAACAGCACTAGGCAGGAACACCTTCTACCCTTCTACTAGACCAGGTTGCTCAAAGCCCCATCCAACCTGGTCTGGAACACTTTGAGGGATGGGGCATCCACAACTTCCCTCAGCAAACTGTTCCAGTGCCTCACCACCCTCACCGTAAAGGAATTTCTTCCTAATATCCAGTCTAAGCCTGTGGTTTCAGTTTAAAGCTGTACCCTCTTCTTCTATCACTATGTGCCCTTGTAAATAATCCCTCTCCAGTGCCTCTCCAATATATTTGATTGTGTTTGTTTGAAACAATCAACAAAGAACAGGCAATATTTGCTTTAAGGTATCTAATTACTTAAATGTACTTTTGGGGGATTTGGCAGATAAAGAGAGGTTGAGAGAAATGGGACTCCATACCCTGGAGAAAAGAGGGCTTGGGAGGATATCACTGATGTGTATAAATACCTGCTGGTATTCCGTGGATATTTTTGAAATCTCCTCTTATAATGCACCAAAACTGACTTCATTGTGAGATAGCTGGACAGCTGAAATCAATGGACATTTGGCAGACAAAGATGTGTTGAACTTTCTTAGAAAATAGTATAGTTTAGTTTAGTTTAGTTTAATTTAGTTTAGTGTGGGCAAATGCATATCAGGTATAGCGCTAATAATACTGGGCAAGTATGTTTACTTTTTAGTTTAAATATTCAAAATCTGCAAGTCTTCTTTCTGTGGACTATCTGAGGTTTGTCTAGTCTTTTATATCCTTCAACAGAGATTAAGTTATGGTGCCTCTCACTGCATTATTCTTTCATTGTATAGGAAATATAAAGCCCTGATCTCTCAAGAATTTATTTTTCTGAATAGGGGTTTTTTTTTTCTATAACTTGATTAAATAAGATGAACCTAGTGCATCTTTTGGAGGGTGAGGAGCAAAGGCATATTTTATTTGTAAGGTGATGCTAGTGATAGTGTATACACTCTCCTCCATTTTGTCCCATAAACAATTGTATGCATTTCGAGTGATGTTGAAGTAGTAATTCTGTTGTTCAGAAAGATTTGATTTTGTTGCACTTCTTGAAAAGCAGGAAGGAAGCTGTGAAACACACATCACATATATACAGATGTCAAGTACAGTTAATGAAGATAAGCAGATGCATTCCTTAATAGCAATTAAACAGGAGGAGGGAGCACACTGTCCACTTCAATTAGGAATTTTCTCTTCAAGGCTCCCTCCTTGACAAGACTTGTCAGTTCCTTCACTTCATTTATATCAATATACTTTTACATTACTCATTACTCCTGAAAATATACACCACATTAAAAAAACCCGCCAGACTTCTGTGTAAGATAGGATTATAGATTTGCAGCTGCAACTGCAGTGTAAGTACTTAAGATTGTGTCATTTTGCTTTAACAGGCATATGATAGACACTGACAAACTACAGCACAATATTTAAAAGATATTAAGATCAGTTATCTCACACTGGAACTTTACAAAATATTTATCATACACGATTCTCCTTTTAGTATGTCCCAGAATTAGATTTTTCTCTTTTTACAATGATAAAAACTTCAAATTATCTTTATAGATTAGTCTGATCTTTGCTTCTTGTAGCAGCATATACTACTGCCTTTGCAAAGTTTCACTCTGATGGTTACAGACCACCTTAGTGGTCTCTGATTCATCAAGACAGTTTTGAATTCTAGTACCATGTCCCAGACTGCTTCCAGATTCTATTTCATATCCAATTCCTTAAGTACACTGTGTATAAACAGCCCAAAATTGCTAAAGTGCTGAACCGAACCACATGCACAAATGATTCTTGCTAAGTCTTACTTGAAATGATCTATGAGCTTGACAGAGATAGCTCCTGCTTAAGGTTGGTTTTAGAACATTATGAGTTCAGAAAAACCTTAGAGTGATTACTTTTTAGATAGTTTAGGTACTTTTTAGGCTGTTCACAAGGACATTACGTGAGACAAGGTAAAGGAAAAGTTGAAGTCCAACCTCTAAGCTAGTCTTTGTTTCTGTCTCACGTCAATCAAACACATCATTGCTCGAGCCACCACTGAATATACAGATCTTTTGAGCAGACCCTTCTTTCTGTTCCTGTTCATGCTGTATCCAAGTGATTCTATGGTGCCTTCTGCTGAAATTACCTTCCCACTCTGAGTTTGGACAACGTGGATGGTGAGACACAATAAGGAAGGACTGGAAACAATCCTACGGGCACTGTGACTATCCCAGCAAGACACCTCTGTTAAAGAGCTGTTTTCTGGGATATCNCAAAAATCTGTTTTCAGGGCTGCCACATGAGCAGCTCACTCAGTACATGAAACTATAACAGAAATACCTTCCTGAACAAAAAAAGGACAGAGGCAGAGGGAACACTTTCTGGTGCAGCTAGGTGCTCTGTAGATTATATTCTGCACCTCATGGTCCTCAGGTTTTAAAAAGCACAGCCACAGCACATGACTCTCAATATAGCACAAAACCCACTCTGAGATGACACGGATTACTCAGCAGCCTTGTATTGCCACATGTCTGTCAGATATGCATTGGGCATGGCATGGACTCCATAGGTTCACACACTAATATCCCCATCACACGTTGGAGGACACTTCAAATGGAGATAGATTTTGTTTCTTCCAAAACTAATCTACTTTGAAACCACTGAAATTGCCCTAAGGACCAAACCAAATCCCAGCAAGTGAAGAACATTTAAGGGCTTATTTACAAACTGCTGTAGACTAGAGACAGAAGCATTTACTTTAGGAAGAATAATTCAGAAGGTATCTAAAATTTAAATACAGATTACTCCCTTAGTCTACCACGACTTAACCTACATAAGTGTTCACCATTTAAACACCCATCCTCAGCCTTCTCACCTATTTTTTTGTGTATAATTCCTATTTATTTTTCAGATTATTGAAGTGTTTCTGTGCTTGCATTTAGTGAGAACATTGTAATTTTAATTTTGAGTTTTCATCATATGTATGTGTATTGGCATTGTTTGGGGACACCTTTTTAGAAAGATGTAAAGTTCCAAGTGACTGCAACATGTAGGAAACCCCTGTTAAAGGCAGAGTATATAATATACACCCCTAGCCCACACAGGTATCACGGAATCAGAGAATGTCTCTGGAAAATTCCAGGGATGAGACCCAGCAATACAAATAATTACTTGCATGTTGCAAATATTTGTCTGGAGTAAATAAAGAGCGAGAGAGTTTCTGGTGCAATGACTCACCTACTGACTGATATGATAAACAGTTCCAAACAACTGTGAAAATGTCTCCATTAGATTTTTGTCATCTCACAGTTTTTCACAGAAGAGTTATTCATTTCCTCATCATCTATTTCCTCTTCTCAGTCACAATGCATAATGTCACAATAAATCCTCTGTTCAATGTTTCTCATTAAATGATACAAATAGGAACATCAGAGCCAAAAATCAGCTAAGGAAACCAGGAATAATGTGTCATAATGTGGCTAATATGCAGAGGGAACCAGACACTCTGTAATGTCTCAGCTATATCTGGTGTCTGGATACATAAAAGGGTTTAAAATACCACAATACATGTTACAGTAATGACTTTACCTTCATTAAAGAGAGAAGCGCTTTTTTGCAACCACTTTTTTTTAATACATGAAAACAAAATTGCATAGTGTCTACATTGAACTGGACATACATCAAACAGCTGCACAACTCTGGACTGTGTAGAACCAGCTCCAGAAAGGGAAGCAGCAGAGTCACATTACCACAGATGATGGACTGGCCCTTGTGCGTGACACGGTTAATTAGCCAGAATAACACTGCTGTGCTGCTTATCGGATCTAAGGTAGCATCATCCCCGAGTCATGCCATACAGATAACCAGCTCTCTCAGAGCACATATCCATACAGTCAAAGATAAAGAGCAGCAGGGCTCNTTTAGGCTGTTCACAAGGACATTACGTGAGACAAGGTAAAGGAAAAGTTGAAGTCCAACCTCTAGGCTAGTCTTTATTTCTGTCTCATGTCAATCAAACACATCATTGCTCGAGCCACCATTGAATATACAGATCTTTTGAGCAGACCCTTCTTTCTGTTCCTGTTCATGCTGTATCCAAGTGATTCTATGGTGCCTTCTGCTGAAATTACCTTCCCACTCTGAGTTTGGACAACGTGGATGGTGAGACACAATAAGGAAGGACTGGAAACAATCCTACAGGCACTGTGACTATCCCAGCAAGACACCTCTGTTAAAGAGCTGTTTTCTGGGATATCCCTTTCTCTGAAGCAGAAGATGAGCAGAATTGGTGTCCCTGTTGTGGCTACTACTTTGAGCACAGTCAGCTGGAGGTTCTGGGCCTGAAGAAATGGCTTCTTGTTAGTGTGCAAGGGACAGGATTCTCAGTGCTGAACTGAACAGTATTCAAAGGNTCAGGGCTGCCACATGAGCAGCTCACTCAGTACATGAAACTATAACAGAAATACCTTCCTGAACAAAAAAAGGACAGAGGCAGAGGGAACATTTTCTGGTGCAGCTAGGTGCTCTGTAGATTATATTCTGCACCTCATGGTCCTCAGGTTTTAAAAAGCACAGTCACAGCACATGACTCTCAATATAGCACAAAACCCACTCTGAGATGACACAGATTTCTCAGCAGCTTTGTATTGCTACATATCTGTCAGATATGCATTGGGCATGGCATGGACTCCATAGGTTCACACACTAATATCCCCATCACACGTTGGAGGACACTTCAAATGGAGATAGATTTTGTTTCTTCCAAAACTAATCTACTTTGAAACCACTGAAATTGCCCTAAGGACCAAACCAAATCCCAGCAAGTGAAGAACATTTAAGGGCTTATTTACAAACTGCTGTAGACTAGAGACAGAAGCATTTACTTTAGGAAGAATAATTCAGAAGGTATCTAAAATTTAAATACAGATTACTCCCTTAGTCTACCACGACTTAACCTACATAAGTGTTCACCATTTAAACACCCACCCTCAGCCTTCTCACCTATTTTTTTGTGTATAATTCCTATTTATTTTTCAGATTATTGAAGTGTTTCTGTGCTTGCATTTAGTGAGAACATTGTAATTTTAATTTTGAGTTTTCATCATATGTATGTGTATTGGCATTGTTTGGGGACACCTTTTTAGAAAGATGTAAAGTTCCAAGTGACTGCAACATGTAGGAAACCCCTGTTAAAGGCAGAGTATATAATATACACCCCTAGCCCACACAGGTATCACGGAATCAGAGAATGTCTCTGGAAAATTCCAGGGATGAGACCCAGCAATACAAATAATTACTTGCATGTTGCAAATATTTGTCTGGAGTAAATAAAGAGCGAGAGAGTTTCTGGTGCAATGACTCACCTACTGACTGATATGATAAACAGTTCCAAACAACTGTGAAAATGTCTCCATTAGATTTTTGTCATCTCACAGTTTTTCACAGAAGAGTTATTCATTTCCTCATCATCTATTTCCTCTTCTCAGTCACAATGCATAATGTCACAATAAATCCTCTGTTCAATGTTTCTCATTAAATGATACAAATAGGAACATCAGAGCCAAAAAACAGCTAAGGAAACCAGGAATAATGTGTCATAATGTGGCTAATATGCAGAGGGAACCAGACACTCTGTAATGTCTCAGCTATATCTGGTGTCTGGATACATAAAAGGGTTTAAAATACCACAATACATGTTACAGTAATGACTTTACCTTCATTAAAGAGAGAAGCGCTTTTTTGCAACCACTTTTTTTTAATACATGAAAACAAAATTGCATAGTGTCTACATTGAACTGGACATACATCAAACAGCTGCACAACTCTGGACTGTGTAGAACCAGCTCCAGAAAGGGAAGCAGCAGAGTCACATTACCACAGATGATGGACTGGCCCTTGTGCGTGACACGGTTAATTAGCCAGAATAACACTGCTGTGCTGCTTATCGGATCTAAGGTAGCATCATCCCCGAGTCATGCCATACAGATAACCAGCTCTCTCAGAGCACATATCCATACAGTCAAAGATAAAGAGCAGCAGGGCTCAAATACCCAGTCTGATCCCATCAATGACAGAGTCCACCAAGTCTCACAGGGTTATTTCTGCTCCAGGATAAGTAAACTTGCCTTTAGAGACACACCCAATCTAGATTTAAAAACTGCCCATGATACCACACTTCTTCAGTGAATGAATATAGCCATTAATTTAATGGATTGCCAAGAAAAAAGTGCCTTATTTTGTGTTTGAGTTTTAACTTCACCTTTTTGACAGACGAGATTGTCAGACCTCTGACTGCTGGACTGAACAGCTCTTTGCTATTTGTCCTGTTTTATGTACCGTGACCAGTTATCCTTAAGTCATCACGTTGATAAGCTGAGTAGATTGCACTGCTGGAGAATTTCCAGGTCCTTAACATTCCCATGGCTTTTCGTTGACCCTTCTCCAAATTATTCACATCCATCACAAATTCTGAGCACTAGAACTGGACACTCTATTCCAGTAGCAATTGCTTCTCTGCCAAGTGTAGCAATGCTGTAACCTTCCACTTCTGTCCAGTGGATATACCTAAGGATAGTATTAACTAATTTTTTTCCATGTGGTCTAAATAACATGTCCTCTTCAGAATCTTTATTCCACAGGAAAGTCCTCTCTCCTGTTTTTAGGGCTTACTTTTCTATTCCTATATGATAGATCCTCTATTCGACTGTACAGAAATGTCTCTTCTTTTTTTCTCCTATTCTTCCTTACACAGTGTCCTTGGATACTCTTTGTTGCTGATCCATCTCTTCTTAATTTTTCATTCCTGTTATCCTGTGTCATCACCAGATTTTGACAGACAAAATGTGATGTCCACTTGCCCAGTTATTGGTAAATATGCTCAGTGACATAGAGCAAAATTGTTCCCCTAGCACCTCATGGAAAACAGAGTTAATCAAACAAGACACAGATACACTCATATTTACAGTTATGTTCGGAGATAAACAGTTTTGCATCAGTGCAATGTGTGCTGCACTGACCTGTTTTTCTGTAGTGTATTAATGAAAATCTCACCCACTACCAAGTCAAGCCTCTACCAGAAGTTTCTTGAACCAAACTTGGATCTTCATTCAAAATATTCAGTAACTTTGCCAAGATATATTTCTCTCAATTTTGACTGAAATTAATTATATCAACATATCTTAATATTTTTAATCTGTGTATGTATACTGATCCATTATTTGTCCTCATATTGTGCTCTGACTGCCAGACCTGTATTATTCAGGTCGGGGCTTTTATCCATTTTCTATTTTAAAATAATGGCACAGTGTTATCTTCTCTGCAGTCCTCTGGAAATTCCAAGGCTTCTTGAAAAGCAACCAGAGGTTCTTTACACTAATCTCAACATTAATCTTGACAAGGGTTTGGTTGCAAGATTATTGGAGCTGCTAACTTAAAATCATGTGATGTCTTGCACCTGCTAGCTATGCTTAGTACCACTGAAGGATATTAGATCAGCATCATCCAACAGGAAGACATAATTCCTTTTTCTCCCCAGTCTATAATAAAGAACTGAAACATTTATGGAATGCTTCTGCCTTCTCTATGTCAGTCATTGCAATTCTATTAGGGTCATCCTGCCTTTGTTATTGTTAGTATTGGTTTTGTTTGGATCTACTCAGAAAATACTTTAACCCAGACAGTTACTCTTCTATTCCATAATCTTTTTTCATTAATTTTCTTTATTTGCTGGCTTCTATGCTGTTCACTGACACCACTCATAAATATATCCCTGATATCACTCATAAATATGTCTTCTTTTTTTATTATTTGTTCTGCTCTGATTTCTTGTACATCAAAACTGCTTTTCTTAGATACAACACTGTTTTCTTTGGAATACTGCAGCTTTTTCAACCTCTAGTAACATATTTCGAGCAAGTCCCAGTTATTAATATTTATTTTCATTTTTTTTCTTCTAACTGGATATGTGTGTCATATTGAGTGATAAGAATCAGTGCTGTGCATACAACTAAGAGATGCAGACTGAGTAGCAAAGGCTGCCACTCCCAGAAGAATCAGGCATCCTGCCACTCTAGCTGTCTGGCAATGGACCAGCACAGGTTTAATGAGAGAAAACAATCTCAGAAGGATCTAGTTACCATTGCTTTGTACAGAAAGCAGTGAAAGCCTCCCCATCACCAGACAGCAGTACCACCTTCATGTCAGCAGAAAAAGACATATAGGAAAGCTTTGCTAGCACTGAAGAATTGAAGTCACATAGCATTAAACTCACATAGCATTCAACAGCTACATCTTCATAACAGCGTACACAAGACCAGTGTCAGATATGAAAAAAAAATAATTTCTATTAAAAGTTAGTTGTAGTACTTGGTAGTGTTTTTAATAATGTGTAATATTTGTGCATGCCTAAAATATGTTTTATATTTTTTTTATATTTATTGCCTACTTTGAGGCAATGAGAGGAAGCACCAAAGTAAAAAGAAAAATCCCTCATATAGTCTTTGGTTTGTTTTTTCTCTGGTTGTGGTAAGTAGAAGTTTTAGTGTGCATGTTTGGACACAAATACGAAGGCTAGAACTTACTCTGTTGTCTGATCCCAGGAAAGGGCAGAGTATCATTCCATTCTTTTTCTTGGCTCCACACATCTAGGCTGCCAGCACGAACACTTCCTGTAGCACCTCTGCAAACATGAATTCAACGGTTACAAATCCCAGTTGTTCTTTTGATGTGTGGCTCTGGTGTTCTTCCCGTTAGCCTTCCATGCCAACTCGTTTTCTCAGCACCAGCTTCATGGCAGAGCAACATGGTGACAGAGGCCAGGTGGAAACAATCTCCTCTAATCTAAAACCACAGCTTTTGTTAAAACTCAAATATTTTACTTTGAAAAAAGGATGTGCCTATACAGAAACTCTGAGATTCTTAGAACAGAATACCTCCAGTGAAACTGTTACTCTCTACTACAATGATTTGGCAATCAGCTAATAAGAAAATGAAGAATAAACTGAAACATAAGCACTTACTCATCACTAAATAATAACTTTAGCGAACTAAAACCCTTCATGCTTCCTCATAGATTAAATTTGTCAATTAAATAATTTCATGTATTTAAAAAATAAAAAGCAATATATTTTTTAAAAGTTATGTAATATGTTTTCTTTTGCCTTTTTATAAGCCTCTTGTCTACATGTCAGTACCTCCAGAGATCCCTTCCATCCCTTCATGGACACCCACTGCTTTCCCTTTGACCACACACCCAGTCATTTCATTATAGAAGGCAATCAGATTCAGTCAGCCATGGTTTTCCCTTGGTAAATCACATTCTTTTCCTCCATGTACCTGGAAATGGTTTCCAGGAAGATTTGCTCTATAACTCTCCACAGACTGAAGTGACACTGACTGGCCTGTAGTCTCCCAGATCCTCTTCCTCGCACTTTCTGGAGGTGTACATGACATTTGTCCTTTTCACATCTTCAGGAACCTCCTGCACTCTCCACCACTTTTCAAAGACCATGCTGAAGAGCATCCCAGTGTCATGAACCAGCTCCCTCAGCAATCTTTGATGCATTCTCTCCAGCCCCGTGGACAGAATGCTCATGTCTAATTTTTTTAAGAGGTCTCTAATTCCGGCACACCTTACTACAGGTTACATTTCTCTCCCCCCAGACTCTGCCACAGAGATTTGGGAAGCTGCAAAACAGACCTTGCCAGTAGGAACCAAGTCACTCAGTCAATCTTTATCCTTCACTGTTAAATTATCCATCCAATTCAGATGAGGATTTGTATTTTTGTTGGTTTCCGTTTTGCTCCCAATGTACTTATAGAAGCCCCTCTCATTGACTTTCCTATCACTCATCAGTTTAAACTCCAGCCTGACTTGGACGTTAATGACTTCACCCCTTCAAGCTCAAGCTACAATTTCCATATTCCTGCTTAGTTGATCCCCACTTCCATTTTCTGTGTATTTCCATTTTGTGTTTGAGCTCAGCCAGGAGTTCCCTGTTCAGCCAAGTTGGCCGCCTGCCACACCTGCTGTTTCCTGCACATCCGGATGGTCCTCTTGTGCTTTGAGGAGCTGTCCCTGGAGATCACTGCCCTGCCCTGCTCCTTTGAGTGAGGTCTTGCTACGGAAGTCACAGCCAGAGAGTTCAGCATTTCTACAGTTCTGCTAGAAGAACAGTTTATATTGGGGTTTCCTAATCCACTTCAGACAAAGCAAACCAGGTAAACCACTTAAACTAAAGAAATTAATCCAATCAATTTTTCCTGAAATGAGTAAAGTATTCACAAATTGCTTTAGGGCTGTATATAGGGCGGTAAATAGCATAGAGGTGGTAACAAACACCTGGAGAGAAACAGACCACTGGAACTTGGTGAATCTATGTCTTCAGCCCAGGCTCAAATGGGCAATACTTAGAGCAAAATTAGGAAAGGTTGATCTGGCACCAATCAAAGTGAATGGTTTTTCAAGTTATGTGGCAGAACCCCGACTCCCAGCACACTACTTTATATTCATATACATGAATATAAAATATCATTTTGATATTTTAAATACCTTATATACATACCTCTAGATACCTGGGGTACTTTGATATTTTCTCTCAATGTCTTTTGCTAACACTGTTTCATTTTCTCCTAAATACTTCAATTCTTCACATGTAAGAATGAAAGGTTCTGGTAAGTTCTGATAATATTCCAAACATTGGGTTTCAGACAAATGAGTGGCAAGAGTCAAGATCATCTCAGACAAGGTTGAAGTTGCAGCTTCATGATCTTGATTATGGAATAAATCCTTAACTTTCAGGGAAAAAGAAAAAAGTAGAAGTGCTTTTTAATTTTTTTTTTTTTTTTAATGCATAAAGCCCTGAAAACATCCGAAAAATAAAAGCTACTCTTGTAGCTACTAACTGCTCTTGAACTAGCTGTATCCCCTCCTTGCAGTCTTACTGGATATCGGTACTCCTAAAGCCAAGTGCACAAGCACTCCAGCAGTGATTGTGGTGATTTCTGGCTGTCCTCACCTTGCCAGCAGGCTTGGAAAGGTTGAAGAATAGTAGAGCTGGAAGGAACTTTCTGCAGTTACTCATGGGCATTGTCATCGTACAAAATCACAGCTCCTGGCCTTTAATGTGCTGCTGCCCTGTTGCTAAAAGTGCTCCTCTGAGTGGTGTGTCCTACTGATCACAGCTGCCAATTTTGTGGTTGATATCCCCTTGGGAAATGGTTTCTCCCATACTCTCAGCAGACACGATGTAGAGCCTTTACTAAACCCTTGCTGCTGCACCTCTGTCATGGCTCTGTTTGTTGGGACCATGAGGGCTGGCACAGCAGGCAAGAGTTGGGGGAGGCTTATTGACTGGTCCCCTGGCTGTGGGATACACCAGGGGCCACCTCAGCACGTGGGTCCCATGTGACACCTCTGCCAAAATCTTGATAGATGGACAGAGTCCCTCTATCTGTTTCCAACTAAACAACCAAACTTCGTTAGTTGCAAATATTTATAGGTGCATTTACATTTACATTTCGATCATGTGGCTGGCAAATAATCAAACTAGTAGGGGAAAATGTTATTCAGTTCCAGTCTTATATTTATTGCAACATTTTTACAAAATTCAGTCACAAATAAATTATAAACATCAGTGTTTTAGAAAACAAAAAAGGCAGCAATTTTCCTCTTTCTTTCAAATACACACACCTTTTTTCCCAGTTATTTCCTAGCTAAAAATTCTAATGTTCCCTCCACCACTTGTTTTTTTCATAATGATTTTGCCATTGTTAAATCTCCTCCCCTTTACTGGAAATAACATTTCATTTTCCCTCTCTTCAAACATCCTACTGTGCAGATGAGCAGGATACAGAAAAAGGCACACCTACTTACTGAATCTAAACATGCCTGAGTTATCATGACATCTTCAAAGTGCTCCTTTTCCTTCCACTCTTCCCCCCACCCTTGTTGCCACATACATATTACAATTGCTTTTGATGTCGATGTGTCTGGATTCCTGGTTCTAGTGACAACCATCATTTAGGATACTTAAAAGAAAAATTGAAAGAGGAAGAACGAGTCAGACTAGGCCTATGTACTGTTGCAGGAAGCCTTCAGAACATAAATCATTTTAGACACGGGAATAATTGGATTAAAATCAGGGGGGTTTAACCCATTTGTTTTAAGAAGCCGTGAAAATATCTTACAAGCCCAAGGACTAAGGGCCAAAGCTAGATCCATGGGTTTGTATCCACAGCATAACTTGGTACGTTGAGGTACGCTAGGAACCAGGAACTAAAGAGCAGATTAATGGTGTCAGCCATGCTAAGGCCTGCGTGGAGGTCTTCAGTAGCCTAAACACTGGTGACAAGAAAAAGGACTCGGAGGTGTCCTGCCTGCTCTCCCCAGCGTCTTCTTGTGTGCCATAGTTGATGTGCTCAGCGTAAAGCATGGTGAGACACCTCCCTGAGGTCTCTGGGTCATCTCCCACAGATCCCCTCCCCAGCCACCCTCCCCCCGCAGTTATTGACCCAAATAACAGCTCTACATAGGCAGAGACATTTTGGATACAGTCCCACATCTACACCAGTGAACCTCCTGTGACTGTCTGCATCCAAGCAGGTACAAGATTGCTACTATTTTGGCACAGCTGAGCAGCTCAGCATACATCTCATGTTTATACATAATTGGGATTTTAAATTATGCCTGTTTTCCAAGAAACCCAGTCTGGCAGGTAGACTTTGTGCACGCATAACACACTTCTAAGGCATAAACTCCATGAAGAATACACCAGTCATGACCACCTTCCTTCTAAAATTCCAAACCAGGGTATCTTCTATGCAAAAAAAAAAAAAAAAAAAAAAAAAAAAAAAAAAAAAAAAAAAAAGTATTTGCTACTTAAAAAAAAGTTATTCACTGTCTTATTTTTTCCCAACCCTTTATAGAGCAACTCAAGAGATAGAGTACCTTCTAAAGAACAGGGGATGACACCACTTTCAAATGTCAGTTTGCTTTTTCTCACCTCCAAAACATGTACCAGACATCAGGCTGCAGGCTGCTTATGTCAAGAAGCAAAGCTTATACATCCCTGATGTTCATCTGTGCTGCTATACATGAATCAAAAGTGCAGCCAAGACTGATTAGTCTGGAAAACAGCAGAAAGCTCATTACTCTTCTCCAGCAATTAGGACACTAACTCACAAATGTGGGGTTCTCATTCCTACTCCAATGTCTGCATTTGACATGAAACAGTCACTAGCTAGCATGAGCACTGAGTGCATTCATGATTTTCTTTTCTTGCTAAATTATACAAAGCCTTGAATGTTAAGAAAAAAAAACCCCAATGAAATCTGTCTTTCTTCACCAGAAAGAATGCCTCATCAACACATTTCAAAAGTCATCACAAAAAAGCTGGATTTTCTGTCTGAGACTAAATAGGATCTATTCAAGTCTCTATTTAGAACAGGGATGGTAAGGTCACTGCAAGTCAGCAGAAATATTTAATTCAGAAATCAAATTATTTTGGGTTGCTATTTGTATTTCTTGTAATATGTGAAAAGAGAAGAAACCCATTAAGCTGCAACTTGTGAGACAGGCTAGGAATTAGTTCTAAATTCAGACTTTTTAGGGTGGCATAGATAGCAAAGATACATCAGTGTTAACATTGGCACAGATACACACAAACCTAAAATTGCTGATGGAAAAAGTCTTTTACTTTTCTTAAAACAAACTGTAAATAAGACAGACTCTACCTAAACATCATGTGAAAGATTGCTTTGCAAATCTGGGATTTCTGTCAATGTATTTATGTATTTTTTTTTCTTCTGTGCTTAGAAGATTTTCTAAAATGTGTTATGGAGGGAGGGTGTGTGTGTAATATTTTGGGAATCTAAAAAAAATATTTAAATTCAGTTTCATTTCCAGTACCATATATTATCTCTAAAGCAAAACAAACTATAGAACATGTCTTAAATTTCAAACCTAGAATTGCACATGTGTGTTCTTTTTCTTTTAATAAATTTATTTAACGTTTTAAATTTTAACAAGAACAGTGGAGAACATTATGGCTTCTTGGCATACAGGTTCTTTGAGCTCTTTTAAATAGATTAATTAACTTAATTTGAGAGTATGATATAATGGGTGTTTTCAGTCCCAAATTCCAAATGTAGTCAATCCATATGTGTGCACATTTCTGCAGAACGTCACATAAAACCTCTGGGAAAATCCAACCTCAGCAACCAAGGGAAACTACACTCTTATCACAGCGCTGGTAAAACCAGCAGTGCTGTATCTGTGTTGGCATCTGGTCTTTCACTAAGGTCACAGAGAGCAGACCACAGGCAAGCAGGCAGCATTCCTACTCCAGGACAGAGGACCATTACTTCCCAGGCTACACATCACATACAGCTTTTGCCTGGTCCAGGCAGCCAAAGGAGAAGTGTGCAGGATCTTTACTGTTCCTCAGAATTCCTGAAAATACGCATAGTTATCAATGGCCGTGTTGCTTCCACATGGCTTCATTTGCTGCCTGGAAAATTAATTGTGGTAGATTTAAGAGAATTTTGAATATTCATCCAAGATTCAGTGTGGAAATCCTGAACAATATCCTGATCTCCTGTCTACATAACCTGGATTTGTTTGCAGCATGTCTAGAGATCAGCTGCACAGGAGGTTCACTGAAAACGCGTCCCATTTGCAGCATGTTTCATCTTTACTTCCACATTTCAAACTGAAAAAGGGTAGACTTAGATTAGACATTGGGTTTACTCTGAGCATGGTGAGGCACTGGAACAGGTTGCTTGAAGTTGTGGATGTGCCCCCCATCCCCCCCTCCATTCCTGGGACACAAGGGACACCCACATTCCTAGCACATTCCCTAGATCAGGGATACGAATGCTCCCCAGAGCAGTCTGTGTTACGGCACATGCATCAAGCCCTGCTGGAATCCCTTTATTAGTAAAAAGTGGTTAAGCAGTCCCAGCAGAACTGAGCTGAAGCCAGGATGCCCTTCTTCCACAAATTTCTCTTCTCCCAAGGACTCAGAAGCAGGGGACCTGGTTGACAGCCCCATTACCTCACAGACACTGCCATTCATCACAGAATCACAGAATGGTTAAGATTGGAAGGGGCCCTGGAGGTCATCTGGTCCACCAGCTCTGCCCAAGAAGAACCATCTACAGCTGGTTGCCCAGGACCATGTCCAGACAGCTTTTCCAGTAGGGCAGACTCTATAACCACTGTGGGAAGCCTGTTCCAGTGCTCAGTCTTCCTCACAATAAGAATAGTGTTTCTTGATGTTTGAGTTTGTGCCCATTGCCTCATACCTTTATCCCTGCGCAGAGATTCAGCTTTAACAGCAAATGAGCACCATCCCTGCATCTTTACTTTGGCAGTGATTATATGAAGTAGCAACTAAGGATTCAAAGGTCTTTGTAAAATGAGGGACTCTAAAAACCAAGCTCCCATTTCCTATTTCATGAGTTTCATGTCCTGCCCGTGTTCACACAGCGAAGTGAACCAAGTGTTGCCCATGTGCTCAGTGGAGCATAAGCACCTATCAACTGCAGAGGGCTTTATCTTCATTTCGTGCAGGTAGCTAAGGACTTTCCAGATATATAAGAACTTACAGTCCACAGGAGTCACAGGTACCTCAACTGGTAGGCATAACGTAGCCCTGTATGTTCTCACTGGCCTGTAAACTGGTCAAATAATGCGTCAATAGAAGAGAGAGATTCCTTGACGTATCAGATGGCAAAAACTATCATATAAAACAAATTGTTAGTAGTATCTAGTAAACACCCAATGTCTTAAACACTATCTTACTTTATTGGAATGTAACAAAGATTGGAAGACATGAAGACAAGCAGTAATTACATTAATAATTTTGTTTATTGCTTACTGAGTCACTTGAGTCATCCTGAAAGAGACTGAATGACCAGTTTGGCAAGTCTCTCTGAAGAGCAGGTACTTAACATTTAACAGAAGCATTATTAGTTTGCCCTTTAATACCCCCTGTACTTCAAACCTGACAGCAGTTCAGCATTCAGCCTCCTCTGCACTCAATCTAAATCCCATTAAAGTCAATGCAAGTCTCTCCCATTTTAATGGGATTTAAATCAAGCCTATAATCCTCAGTGTCTCTGTCCTTTGTGCCATTCATAGACAGAAAATTATGAGTGTGTGTTTGTGATGTAGATATTGCTGCAATGGGAGGTGAATGATAGCAATCAGTGCAACTTACTGTGAAAAAATAGATCTTTGTGTCTCTTTCCTATTGAGAGCAGAGTATCTTGTATATTTTAAGAAAAGTTAAAGAAAATATTTAACCTGTAAAATCTTGAAGCCCTTCACTCTGCTAAATCTACATCTCTGAAGGGATTCATCTGCATTAATAAATTTGCCTAAATATTGGAAGCTACTCCTTCAAGTTCTCTTTACAGTACAAAAGAGTCACCTCCAGAGGGCAATTCATCTGATCTGTCTGACATGTATGTTTTCAGCTGAGATGAACAGCTTTCTTCTGATGCTTATGTCTTGCCATTGATCATACTGGTTGAATGGATAACTCAGATATCTCATGTTTAGGCATCTATAATTAAGGCAGATCTATCTCACCCCTTACAGGGGATTTTTTAAAAATTGTGAGAGGTACCCTTTAAGCCTGGATAGTAGTTAATCTACCTCTACTGTGATGGTGTTCAGTTCCATTTCTAAGGCTAGATGCAAGGAGCATAACATGCTGGTTTTGAAAACTAATTTTTTCTTTAAACTCAAACACATATTTTAGGTAAAAACAACTGGTTTTATATACATATTTTGAATTACAGAGATATCATCATGTGTCTTGTTAGGTTATTGCTATGATTAATTATCCTTACTACTGAACATATTATTCCAGCTCTGGTAGAACTGCATCATTTCTTTAGTATTTCAATGCAAATCCTCTCTAATAATTTGGAGTGCATACATTCAAGGCTTGCATTTACTCTTTTAATCACAGGAGTATGTGAGGAGCGCATAGATAATTTGTTCACTGAAACTCTTTAGTGCTTTTAGGCATGTTGCTTTTCAAGGCGTACATCCTTGAATAGTAATATGGTCTATATTCACTTTTCCTGCAGTGAATGCTTCATAATTGTCTATACTATAAACCTGTTTCTCTCCACTGAAGAGACTCTGAATTTGCTCTGCTAGCAGAGCTATTTCAGCAAAACAAAATACTGAAGGTGTTTTTCCACCAGTGTGCCCACCACGCCTACTTTAATGATGCTCACTAAGCCAAGATTAGACTGCATATTGTGTGGACAGATAAATGAGTTTAGGGTGTGTGATTTTTCCCCCAGCTCAGCCGAGATATCATACTGACAGAAAAACTTTCCATCATAGACCATATTCATACCTAAAATTTTGCCCACAGAGCTTTACTAATACAGTTATGCTAAGGGCAAAAAAGCAACCAGACAAAAAGAAAACTTAATGTACACATAGCTTTCGATATTTACACCAATATAAGAAATACTGCCTCATTTCTAAGTATTTTGTTGTTATAGAAGTTTCACCCCAAAACCTGTCCCTTGATGCTATCACAGTGCTGAAAAAAGTGTGTAACATCTGTTTGAGTCTAGCATGCAACATGAGCTGGATGAATGATCTTTCCTCCTCACAATTTAGCTGTTAATTCTCTGTGTTATTGACAGAATATGACTGCTATAAAAAATTACTATAATGACAGTTCAGTGGTGGACATTGCGATGAGGTTCCTTTGTTATACATGATGCAATTACTGAACCATGAATTCTTCTGTTCTTTTTCTCCCTTGTATTTGGTGAAAAAAAAACAAACCACAAAATAGTAGCTAAAATTGAATAGAGGGAGGTCATTTTTTGCTGAATTTTCTGGAAAGATAAAAAATACATGATTAGGACTAAATTGCACTTTGTAAACTAGACACTGGAATACATGTTAAAACACAGGAAAAGATATTAACCTTTGAGTCACATAAAAGATGTTTATCTATGAGCAATAATAGTCTTCAAGTCACTAAGTCTTACATATAACACATATATCAATGGGTGTGTTTTGAGCTGAAGAGAGAGTTATGGTGACGTGGAAATCTAAGGATCTTGAACAAGTGAACAACTTAGTATGAAAAAGTTTTTTATATAACTCAGAAAGAGTTGTATTTGATTGAAAGTTTCTAAAATCTTTCTAGTAAAATCATTACCAACCAAGCTACCCCGAGGGGAAAACAAAAACAAAGAAAAGAAAAGAAAAGAAAAGGAAAGGAAAGAAAAGAAAAGAAAAGAAAAGAAAAGAAAAGAAAAGAAAAGAAAAAAGAAAAGAACAAGTAAGAATAGTGAAATAAAGAAAATTCAGAATCAGGAGTCAATTTTTAATTTGTGGGACTGCTGGAGTGCTTACAGCTCTCAGCTACTGGCAGATGTAACCACAGGAGTAGCAGTAGGTTACTTGTGCTGTGTCTTCACAATGCTTCCTTTTGTGTGATGGATGCAAATGTTTGACAGTCATTAGAAAGTCATCCAAGGAAATACTTCCTTTCCATGTACAAGATCTTCTTCGTGGGTTTTTAACACTGAGCATTCTCAGTAATTCAGCTATCATTAGCAAAAGAATAGTTTCTTACAGCCTGCCTCTGCCCTTAAGGGTCTTTTATAAAGAGGACAGAAGCTCTTTGTTGTCACTCCTTCACACGTTATTAACAGAGGTTTAACAGAAAGAAGAGGGGCTTGTTACATGCCCGCTGCAATTTGTTCTTTTTTGGGTTCATTCAGATTTCATGATGTCCACCAGAAGATGGATTAACTCAGATCCAGGGAGACAGTTTCCATACTGAATAGAAAATTAATTCAAACAAGGCAGACAGAATAATCTCTCCCTGCAAAGAACCAAATCAGCTAACGAGATGGTGAATATTCTTGCATGCCAGACAACATTTTTGTAAAACAAGCGGCTGTTCAACAAAGGAAAGCAAACCTCAGTAAGATATGTTATCTTGAAAATTTGATATGATCATCGTTTTGCCATAGTTTTCACTTTTTTGTCTCTGCTGCCTAATTCCTTCCATGCTACCTATGCACATCCGTTGCTGAGCCCCCCGATTGTTCTGCACAAAGCAGTAATTTACGGTGATTGCTTCTAATCCCATCACATTTGTGTCTGCAAACTGATAGCTGTGATGGGGCTGTCAGCTGGTGTAAAATGGGAATGCGCTACTGATGACAGCAAAGTCGGGCTGACTCAACACTAGCTGAGCCACAGCTTCCTCAGTTCAGCTTTTGGCAGGGTCCAGGCCCCCACAATGACTTGCCACTTTTACAATTCTAGTAATGTTTTCGATGAATTTGGGACTATGTCCAGTATGAATCATACACAACTCTCCAGTACTGCCGCTCAGGGCAAGAAGTTGTAGATTTTTCCATCGAGGCCCAATGAGTCATTTAGGTTTCTGTGAAAATCTCTGTTGGTTCAGAATTTCATAAAGGGATGATGAAAACCAAAGACACACAAATACAAAAAGGGAATTCACAACACGGAAGCCAGTGCTACACGCATCATGCTGATATGTTAAAAAACTCTACAAAAAAGCTTCTTGACAGCCAAGAGGTTTCAGCCTAAGATATTTTAAGAGTATCTGAATGCTGAAGTATAAAGATAAGATTGCTTATGTGCAGCTTATCCAGGAAAAGGTATCTAACTTCTCTTTTTCTTAGAGCCTCTAAATCTTCCATATCAAGAACAGCGCAGTGCAGGTCTACTGGTTTATTTCACAGGGAACAAGCAATTAGAGGACACTCCCTCTCTACAGGTAAAGTTCTTCCAGCTATCGGATGGGTTTGAGCAACCTCCTCAGTTCAAGGAGTGTAACAGTCTCAGAGCCAGCACAGATTGCGTCACCCGTGTGCAGTGCAAGATGTTTTGTAAACAGCCTGGCAAAGAGAGCCAACAGTGCCATGGTGAAGCCTGTGGATGATATTAAGTCATTCGAGGTAGTCTAAGCAAAGAGAAGCATACTGAGCAGTAAAATGGCAGGTGGAATTCAATGCAGACAAATGTGAAGTCATGGGGAACACCATTTGGAAAAATAGACCTGGTATCACGTGTAAACAGATGACTACATATTAGATGAGCTGGTGTATTCTGCAGAAAGATTCTGCAGAAAGGCTTAGGCTAGATAGCACTACGAAAGTACCAATTCAGTGTTCAAAAACCAAGTAGAATATTAGGAAACATTAGGAAAGGATAACCAAACATAAGAGCAAAATTTTTATGTCATTGTTTAAATCCATCATTCATTCACACCTTGAATAAATGTTGTGTACAGCTTTGATGCCTTCATCACAGAAGGGATATTAGGAACTGACAAAATTTTGCCCAATTTTTCCTTCCTTTCATGTCCAGACATGGACATTGCTGAGGCAGGGTACTGTGCTAGACAGACCCTTTGTCCGAACCATTCCTATGCCCTTATGTGAAGATTATTTTGTGACTGAGGGGTACAGCTTACAGTTCTGAAAAATGAGAGTTGGCAGCCAGTTCCAGCTGAAAAATGCAATCTGGCAATGGTTTACCTGTTGTATACCCAACACCATACTGCCGTGTGGGGATGGAGGGGAAGAAGACTCGATTACAAAAAGAGCATTTGAAACACTATACGTGTGAGATCATCTCAAGTATAATCAGCAATCAGGATAAACAACTTGCTATGCCACCTATACAGATGTAAAGCTGAATGCTTATGCATATGGAAGTAATGCTATAGAATGCAGTAACTGCTCAGTACTGTGATCAGGGTTAAAATACAGCTCAAAATCTTCAGTGTCTGTCATCAAGCCATGACAGGTACAGACACATATTATAATCATCTGAAGTAATGCTCTGACTGGGTTATAAAATAGCCTAAGGCTGCTGCACAGGCAGGGCTTTTGATGCCATTCTCCCATGTCCAGTTCAAGCCCACCCCATCTTTCCCACAGCTGCATACAGGGCACCACCAGTGCTGGAAATCTCACAAGCAAATTTATGTGAATTCTCTATTAACGGTTGCAAATCCCACGAGAAGCTGATTATTCCCTCTTTGTATCAGCAATATTTGCGGTGTGGGAAAGTACAAGCAATTCAAAGGATAAATTTCTGCTGCTATGCCAAAATAAAATGTCATTTTCAGATCTCTGAAAATATCACAGACTCTGGTAACACCAACAGTACCCTATTGTTGGTGGTAGTCGCAAGTAACACATACCCCATTCACTTGACTGCTCGGACACTAAGGGAGGTATTCTCTTCCTCATTCTGCTTCCCCTCCACTCAGCTGCTAAAATGACAAAAGGAGGCCAGCTGAACACTGTGGGCATTTTTATGGAGTATAAAGCTAATGCCTTCACACAGTCTTAGGAAAACAGTAGTGCAGACACAGCTGCTTCAGAGAGACTGAGCAATATGAAGATACAAGCTGGACTAAGAGACATCAGCACCAACTCACATCAGCACCGTGTCTATGCTGCTTGCTGACCATGAAAAAAATGGAGCTGAAAACCTAGATACTGCTGACAGTCTCTTCCTCAAACATTTTATTTAGATTAGGGCTCACAAGCAATTTGAGTAGCTGGTCACTCCCAGTACTGGTATTTCAGATATCAGCTGGGAAAAACGGGTTCAAAATTAAGCAGGACCTTGATCAAAGCAGTGGTGAGTTCTGATGGAAGAAGGTCTAACTGGTCTAACTGGTGTTTGGGAGCAGGGAGAACAGTTTCTCTAAACTGGGCCTTGTGTGCAGTATTTATTTTAGAAACAAGGAGAATATACAACAATCACTGTGGCGGTAACCATGAAATACACCCTTAGGTATCTATTAAAAAATATGGCCCACTGTAAATGAAAAGCAACATCCACAGTGCTATAGGTGTCAAAAACGAAGGATCCAGAATAATAGTAGAAAATGTAAGGACAGTTACCTCTGTAATGCCATATAGTCATCTTAGAAAATCTGACAGCGTGAACAATATGCATGTAGCTAATAAGAAAGCTGCATTTCATCCCTATACTGGTGATTAACTCAGTACTGCACAGTGATGGTAGAGGAAGCCACCAAAAGCACAAGAAGCTGGCAGTAGTGCCAGTAACAGAGGATCCAAATCCCAAAGACATCTTAAGCCTCAAATATTCTTTATGCAGTGCTACCACCTTTGTGTGTTTTCAAGTGAAATTACTGCTCGCCAGGTGGGTTAACCGGCCTGATCACAGTAAATCAGCCTCCAGGAGTTCAGGCTCCCACAGGTCTAGATTGGGAAACTTCTGAGGTTACGTGGCATCCTGAGTTTTCAGTTCTTAGGGAACCCTGGGCTGCAAGTCTAATAGAATTAGAGATTTGCAAGGGCCATCAGCTATCAGTTGCAGACATCCTTAATTTTTCTTTTGGATCTTGGCATTAAAACTCAACCTGAATCCAGCTGAATACATCTCAAATCTCAGTGCGAACATTCTAATCCAACACTGTATGCCTTTCTGCACTTAAGCATAACCCCAAACTATACCAGTTCTCCAGATGTATTAAGCAAAATTGCACAAGTGTGTTGCTATTGCAGATAAGGAGGTGCACATAAAACTTCAGACATGCTCACCTGGTGCTTTTCTCTCTTCCACATGATAGGGCTTAGAGAAACCCTCCTTCAAATTATGTGATTCGACTAGATATCTGAATTTGTGTGAAATAAACCCAGAACATATGGCCTGGACAAAAGGGTGTTCACAGTGAATAATATCTAGCAGAAAGGCCACTTAAGTATCTCAGCGAACTTAACTGGGTAATCATAAAGTACTATTCATATACAGTATGTATGTGAGAACGAGAAATACTTTCTACAGAAGAACATTCACTGCTGCATTTCTTCAAAAAGCTTAAGCAGATCATCCTACCAGGCAGTGCTCAAGTTTGAACTCAGAAGGGAAAGCAGGAAAAAGAAAAAACAACAGCAATGACCTCCCTCTTATACTTTAGGAAATACTTGTTTGGAAGAGTTGCATGAGAACACACAGAATTAATGTTTTTGGTTTCTTATCAGGCTGGACCAAGCTCAAACCAATGACCTCAAGATTAAAAGCCCTACATGTATTTTCCATGTTTCTAAACAATCTAACCCTTCCTACTAATAAAATACCTTATTTGGAAGTCCATACCACTGAATTACATACAGCTTGTAAAAACAACTAAGTCTAGACAAGGATGTTGTGAGGTTATGCAGGCAGAAAATTTTAAGGCCCAAAGCCTAACTAGAACTTAATCCCGTTACTGCCATAAAAGACAATTTAAAAGGTTTCTATAAATAGGTGAGCAGAAAAAGGAGAATCTTCATCCTTTATTGGATGGATATTCTGGCTGGCTGGATGAGCTCAGAGAGTTGTGGTGAATGGAGTTAAATCCAGTTGGTGGCCAGTCACAAGTGGTGTTCTCCAGGGTTCAGTTTTGGGGGCAGTCCTGTGTTTTTAATATATTTATCAATGTTCTGAATGAGTGGATTGAGTGCACTTTCAGTAAGTTCACAAATAACACCAAGGTGAGCGGGAATGTTCATCTGCTGCAAGGCAGGAAGGCTCTGCAGAGGAATCTGAACGGGCTGGATTGAGGGGCCAAGGCCAGTTGTATGGGGTTAAAAAAGGCCAAGTACCAGGACCTTCACTTGGGTCACAACAACCCCTCGCAGAGCTACAGGCTCAGGGCGGAGTGGCTGGAAAGGTGCCTGGCAGAAAAGGACTTGGGAATGGTGGTTGAGAGCAGCTGATCATCAGCTGGCCCAGTGTGCCCAGGAGGCCAAGAAGGCCCACAGCATCCATGGCACCCTGGCCTGTCTCAGAAACAGTGTGGCCAGCAGGACCAAGGCAGTGCACTGTGGGTGACCTCAGTGCCCATGGGCATGTCGGAGATCTGTGTGAGCAGGGAATTGCTTCACCAAGAAAAAGTGAGTGTGTATGTGTGAGCGTGTGCGTGTATATGTGTGTGTGTGTGTGTATGCAAGAGCAGAACTAGGCCAAAATCCAATCTGGGGAGGTGTAGTGGGCATAACTGGCAAGGTTTGGGTGGCAGAAGGCTACAGGGGTGGCTTGTCTGGGAGAAGGCCATGAAGTATCCTGTACAACCACAGCCAGTCCCAGCCAGCTCAACAATCAACCCAAGCTGTGCCAAAACCTCAGCTGGCCGGAGGAACACACCGTGCCTCTGCTCAGACAATATTCAGGAAAGGGCAGGAGCTGCCAGATGCCCAAAGTGCATGTGAGGAGGCCCAAGGGGAGGCACAGAAGGGGACATGAGAAGACACAGGAGGAGGGACACAGAAGGGGACATTTTGAGGGGCACTGCGGGAGACGCACACAAAGGAGGCACTGCTTGCCAGAGGACTGGAGTCCATGGATAAGCGTGTGCCAGCGTGGATATGCCCATGAAGGGACAGTGGTCTGTGGAGGACCCCTCAACCGAGCAGAGCAATTAGAGCAAGTAAATATTTAGGAAAAACCTGGCCTGGGTCAGTTTGCGGTGTTTCATTGAAGTCCTAAGTGTGATCCAGATAGGCACTTTAAAATGGTTAAAAGGTATATTGTCTTTTATGACTCTTCCATGTAGCCACACCAAAAAGCCAGGCTATTTGTTATGGAATTAGCTTGACAACTCAACTGGGTAAATTATGAGGGAAGCCTTTGCATCACATTCTGCAAATTCCTATAATAGAGTTGCTCATTAAGGCATATGCCGTGTCTGAAAATTTCAATTTTTTCAGTGTAATGACATTTTTGTTTTACTAATTCAGTTCTCTATGTTTGGCTGTAAACACTGCATATATTAACATTGAATATAGTTTAAATCAAAATGCTGTTTAACTACCTGAAATGTTACTTTATTACAAAGAAAGGTAGTTCAATATATAGGAAAATGAATGTGTAATTACTATGATGTTACAAAGACGAATGAGTTGAGGGAATGACAATAATATTACGGGGACACATTCCAAAAGACACTAGTTGAAAGAACTTTGTGTCATTAACTTTATTGGGAGCCCTTCCAAAAGGCTCAAGTGGAAAGAACTCATGACATTAATATATTTGGGAGTCATTCCAAAAAAACAGTAGTTGGAAAATCTTTTTGTAGGTTGATTTACTTGTTGGTTGAAGCAGATAAATTAACACTTTTTGGTATTAGATGCTGAATTTTGTCAGCAATTCACTCTACTAATATACTGAATATTCATTAAATGTTGAAGTTAACCACTTGAAATCAGGTAACTTTTCTCCTGTCTTCTCCAAACCCCTTTAAATAATTTTTTTATGGCATGAACACAAACATTTATTTTCCTGATTCTTCACAGCTCAGTCTTTTTATATTCTCTCTGTCCTGTATTTGTCACTGACGTGTTGCTACTATTACTTTTTCATTTGAAGCACACTTTTTCTGCCATAATAGATCATTCTCCTGCAGACAAGTTCTCAAAATTGCCAGTGCTTCTGCACGGATAGTAGCCTGAAATGCTCACTTGTCTTCTTCCACTGCGTGACTGCCTGAAAAAAGGATATTCTTTGTAGCACATAGAGTAAATCCAATACTAGGAAATTGTCTTCAGTCTCTTACATAATCAGGGAGGTTGCTTTCATGTTTGTTATGCTGGATAATATTGCTTCATAGCTCCACCTTATTTCCGTATCTTTTCGTACCCCTATCTCAGTTCTTTCCTCAGATAATTTTGGGATGAGATTTGTGTTTTCTGTCCTTTTGGAAGAGCACTGAATACAGAGGAGTCCTGGCCACTGCCTAATTCCAAATAGTGTCCTACCTTTACTGTTGCATTGCTATGTCCCAGGTTTCACATTCCAGTCTTAGTCTATTGATCCACATGCATGTTGTTTATCATCCAATATTCCTTGTGTGGTGGTGTCGAAAGGGCTGGAGCCTAAACAGTTTACCTGTGGAAAAAAAAAAAGTGCAAGCATGAACTTGAAAACAATAAATGTCAGAGTTTTGTTCCTATATAAAACATAAAAATAAATCCTGGCAGATCTGGTTTCTTCAGCCTGAAGGCTTCATGGCCTTATGTGCCCTTCCTGATTCTCATGCTATAGACCAAAACAACATGCCTCAACCTTGGCAATATGCTACAAAACATTCCTGTGTTAGATTGTGAGGCACTTGTCTTGTTTGTGTCCATTGCTGAACAGAATGGTGCCAAACAGCATATAAAGAAGCGGCAGCTGGAGCCAAGAGGAGATCAACACTCATGGTTTCACCACTGCAAATTCAGAAAACATCATCTGAGGCCAAAAAAAGAAGCTGGAATTTGAGGGAAGTTTCAGTATTTCCAAAATACGCACAACATCTTGGATGGAGAATTAGCTACGGAACATGCCTATGATCCCATGTGCTCAGGCCACACCCTACACAGGGGTGCTAGAGTCCAAGAGATAGGCCTGTGTCTCAGCATCTCCAGACTAGCCAGGGCCCAGCTGTGCAACATCCCACAGGATTAGCCTCCAGATGGTGGTAACCATGGTGATGAGGGCCCCAGGGATAAGTGGACAAGCACATGGTGATGACATTCATGCATCTCCTCACTGATCATCAACGCTCTGCAGGATCAGGAAGTGATACCTCTACTGATTCACACAGTTTTAGGTCTTAGCACCAGGAAATCTGTGGGAAAGTGTCCCTTTAGTGTCATATATGCACGGTGGGAAGATGCACTTACTGCTTCAGAAAGGTCAAGAGCCCAAACCGGAGAAGACAAGAGAAGGGTCTTGCCTTACCTTTCCTCTGAGTCTGCTGAGTTAACTTATTCCAAACCATTGTGGGGTGGACAGCTCCCCAGGGCCATTTCTTGTCCATGACAGAAAGATTCTGATGATGCCATGTCGCTGCTGCAGGACACAAATGAACTCCCCACAAAGAACTTCATATGTTCCCATTCCTAACTTCAAGTTTTGGAGGTGCTTTGAGCATCCCAAGTCTAAAATATAATGCTGCCATTAGAGTGTCCCCCTCATCAAAAACTGTTCCTCAACAACAAAGTCTGTGGCTGCCCTCCTGACAAAGTGAGACAAAGGGTTGTGTCACCATCAACACAGCCTAGTCTGAGAGCATTGGAGACGAGAGGGGTCCATCTTGCCAAGGTCTGCTCATCCTCTGCGAGACAGCTTTCCTCCAGCAGAGGTGTGAACAAACCTGAAATATTCTTCCCAGTTAAAAGCATAACACTGTCAATAAGAAATCGGGAGCCACACCAATGGACAAATTACTTAACAGGTCCAAATAAGAGGCTAAGTGCCTGTCTCTGTCATACAGAGAACTGGAGATACTTAAAACCCAAGTGGACAAGATCCTGAGCAACCTGATCTGAGCTGATACTGCTTCAAGCAGAGAGTTACATCAAAGAACATCAAGAGGTCTCTTCCAACTTAAATTACTCTTTGATTCAGTGATTCTAACATACATCTATGCTAGAATATCATCACACTCAAGTGTAGGAGAAAAAATAATAACCTAACTTAGAAGACCAATGTGCAGTTGAAATGAAACCATTGCTAGTGATTGTGATAGTACAATATAAAGCTTGAAAGTTCTTCAGAGGCTGAACATACCATCTTTTTCTCTGCCTTCACTACACATGTGAAAAATAGAGTACATATAATAAATAGCATGGAGTAATTTTCAAATTACTTTTTATGTACAGCATTTTTCTTTACAGTAAGTCATTCATCATACAAGATACATCCTGACAAATAGTATGTGTGGCATGAGACCACAATTTTTTAATGACAGTCTACATCTTGGACTAAATTTCAAAGGAGAATGCACTTATCTGTAGACTTACACATGAAACTCTGTTCTATAGTCTGTCTCTCAAGACTAAATAGTGTAACCATGTGTATCTAAACACAGGAACATATATCAAAAAACCAATTTTCTCTCATCCAACACAGAGCAAAATTCAGCTTCCCTTTGTCATCACAATCTCTGACTCTGCACTTTCTCGCTCAAAGTTTGATTCTGAAATGCATATATTCAGTATGCATATACCGTGCAGACCTAACAGAAGCTCACACTGTGCCTTAAGAACCACTAAGAAACGTGGAATATACCACACTTGTATAAATATACAATCAGAGAAAATATCAGGACCACAGAACTTAGAAATTACATACACAAGACAGACAAAGGGCAGAGGAAAGGATGAACATACAAGCGCAGCAAACAACGTGGTAGTAGCAAATATTATCTCTGTTAGCATTGCTATTATTGGCTTTATTTGTTGCTTAAATCTTTTCGGTAGAATTCTGAGAGGAATTAGGTAGGTGGAAAAACAAAAGGATAGGAGCAAATCTATGAGAGCAAATGGCAAATCTGTATGGACAACAGGCTATATGGAGTTAAGGCAGCAGAAATAAGCTTTTGAAGTCACCATGGTTTTAATGCTTTCAGCTTCCACAGTTTCTGCAGTGACTCTTTCAGCTTTACTGTTTGGCTGGCTCAGGTTGGCTGCTTTTTTGTAGATTTAAAAACCTGTACAATGAAGGAAGAAAGCCATTTAAGCTCCATCCAATTTACCATCAGTGATGTACTCCCAGATGTCCACATGACAGTCTAAGCAGAGTAACTTCTGCTCAGCCTTCATTCCTAGCTTTCATCATAAGCTAGGAAAGCTGTGCCTCTCCATCGTCTCAGTCCTAGATGCACTTCTGACCCTGATCATCTAGACATAGCCTTAGTGATTCCTAGCCCATACTTCTCAGTTTGGAAAGTTATACAGCTTTACAGAAATCTTTACTCATCACTTGCCTATGCAGAGTATATAGCAAGGCTGAGCACTAGCTGAGGATAAGGATTTTAAACAATAACAAATGCAATTAGCAGAGGGTGGTCATACCAATCCTGTAAGAGGGAATTTCAGACTTAGATGGAATTTTGGAGAGAAAAAGGAACATTTTTGCACTCCTGATTTTATAGAAGACCATACAGGTCATTTAAGGACTGAAAAAAACTAAGAAAACCAGAAATGCTTTATATTGGCACAGCTGAACAGAGATATTGAGCAAATGTTCAAGATGTGTTGTATATGCCAGAAGAATAAGCCAAGTCAAGCAAAAGAACCCCTATTGGTGGCACAGGAAAAATCGTTCCCTTGGAGCAACATAGGCTTGGATTTGTTTAGATTGGCCATGAAAATAAATGCACTTTTTTTCCTGGACTAAGTTTACTAAGAAGCAGTATTTTGTAAGTTTGGGTATAGACAAGTTACTGCTAGCGTGCCCTTGGTTGTACTCCAAGTGACTTTTGAAAAAGTTTACTACAATTAAATTACAGGATATAACAGCTAAATACAGGTTGTCACCTGTAGGTAGACAGGGAGAATTCTAACACTTTTACTCATGATAGAAGTTGATGTCAGAGTTTTATGGAAGTATAAATACAGCTACATGCAATATGGTCAATCACCTTACTCAAAGAACATGATGGAAATTAATGATCAGAACACTAAGGAGATGTAGGAGCACAAAATCCAATCAAAAGTGCCTCATGCCATGCACTCTAATCATATGATGATTGTCCAAATTTCCCTAATTTCCCACCTTTTCCTTCGTACACTGTGGCTAGACAGAGATGGACTACGATACTCTTGTTCCACACGCTTATGAGAATGATATCAGTAGACAAATGCTGCTGCCTCCAGTTTCAGGAGAGGATGTAAGGGTCATTCAGTGCTTTTTTTTTTTCTTTTCTAGTCATGCTTAGGCAGAAGTTACAACAGATAAAAAAACTAAACCCCAGGTCCTCAATACTATCTAAATAAACGACTTACAAGTTCCAGTTAGCAACAGTTACGATATTTCAAGAGAGACCTGTCATCTCAGAGACTGGTCAAATATACCTCAGCACATGATAACCAGTTTATGTAGTAGGCTCATTGCAAATATGTGGAAGCAAGCCCCATACATGTAGCTAAAGGATTAATATATTAAGTGTTTTGGTCAGGATGTCAAGCAAAGAAGATCATGCTCTGCATGCATGGAAGATCTCTTAGATTATGCCTCTTTGCTGGCACAGAGGGGAAAGTGAGGAAGCTGGAGGAATGAACAAAGGAACATGCTTAGGTATATTTTATGTTCATCTCGTGTTGTAACTCCAGTAAAAGGCCTCCTAATCCTTCATCCTAAACTGGGAGATAAAATAGAGCCTTGACCTTGACACCTGGATAGTTCAACAGTGACTGAGATACAACCAAAAGTAAGAATCAAGTAACCAGAGCTCTGAAGTTCTTGGGCTCAAACTAGAAGCTGTGTACTTCAGGGAAGAAGACGTGCATTGCTTCTGCTTCTTTGCTTCCCCTCCTCCTCTTCCTCCTTCCCTCCTTTCTGCACTGTTTAATCTATCAATTTGTTTGGTTCATCACAAATATCTGGAGAATTATTTTTCGAGACAAGATATGTTTATTTTCCCAGGTTTCTAGGTGAATATTCAAATCTCTTTTAGTAAAGAAACTTCTGGCAGCCTTTTTTGCTGCCAATAAGGCCTGAGAAAAAACTACTGTCATTAAGTTTTAGTTTGGAAAATAAACTGTGGTGTTTGAAGTCTTGCCTTTAAGGAGTTCATCTTGGAAAGTTTGTCACTGATCAAAAAGGATCTCTCTCCATTACCACAAACCCTGAGGTTACCTGGTTGCCTGCTGACCACAAACTGCTCAACAAAGCATGTCACTTCGGCTGGCACCAGCATGCTTACCTCAAACTGGCTTAGGACTAATCTCTTAGAAGCATGTCTTGGAGACAGCTGGTTGAAGCAGTCCAAAAGAAAGACAGGGAATGATCTAGGAATTAAACGATGTAGACCATCTTAGGTACAGTGCCCAAGCTCCTTCCTCAGCTCTCTTCAGCAGCAAGTCTCTCAACTAGGACAGAACAGAGGAGGTATCTCTGCTAACTGTTTGAGGATGGCTCCTCAGAAAGCTTTGGTTATTCCAAGCTATTACCTGTACCGGGATACTTGTAGATGATGTTTAACTAAGGCTGTCACACCAGCCTTGCACCACAGTTTACTCCTCTGCATGCAGTGTGTTGCACCGTTCACAGGACATGCAACAAAGTCACAGGGAATCTCCTGCAAGGAGTTGCCAGAAGCTGACATCAACACAAAAGTTCCTGAGTCTAGCTCAGGGATGGTGCTGACAGCTCTTTGGAAGGGTCTTATGATTAGGGATCTCAAGACTGTCAGCCACCCTACCCAGAGGTGGTCTGGAACTATCCCATTGCATTTGTCTTTCCAGATCCCCTTTTTGATGGATGGTTTGTTTATCCAGATAATGTCTCTTTAAGAGTCACTTCTCTTTAAGAGTCACTGTCTCTTCTGCCAAGGCAAGGAAGGGACTGAGTTGTCACCTCAAAGCCTGTGCTATACTCATGCTCTTTAGGTTTAATAGAGATTTAAAAAACGCTCCAAGAACTATAGAGCATCCAAAGGACTTCTAGCCTGTGACAAAGCACATTCCGGGACCAAAGCTGCCAGAAGTATTCTGTTACATGAACGGTCAGCTGTCAGTTTGTATCCACTTGTATTTTCTTTTTGTTCTTTGGGAACATAGCCATTTAAAAAATAAACCCCAAACCACTCTACCGCGTTGGTCATACTTCTTACAGATGTTATTAATTGCCCTCTGTGACAGAAAAATAATTTTCCTCATGCAAAAGTCTCTTACAAATATGATATAGAGCTGGTTTTAAATAATATTTTTATCACACCTTCAGGCATTACCTTTCTACAACATTTTGGCACATATGAGGTGTTCTGTCATGTCCCAGAATACCATAAGATTAGCAGTAAAAATAAATTGATGTATGGAGTATGTCTGTCCTGCAAAATTGCTTCAGGTAGTGCATAATTCAATATAAACATCCTAACATGTATAAACATGTACTCATTAAAACCTACCACATAAAATTCAAACAAACGAGAATGAAGTGAGCATGAAGAAAAGGGTTTATGAGCTAAATAAACCCCAAGTCACT
Source organism: Melanocharis versteri (assembly GCA_013397845.1). NCBI lineage: Eukaryota > Metazoa > Chordata > Aves > Passeriformes > Melanocharitidae > Melanocharis > Melanocharis versteri. Next base: position 225,781 of record VZTG01007409.1, on the reverse strand, counting down.
GTTATTAATTTTAACATAGTCTCATTTATCTAACTGGTACTGAATCAATTACTTTAACACAAGGCAACTGTACACCAATCGGAAAAGTTCTCTTAATAAATAATTCCACTACTCTCAACTAAAATGCCACCATATGCCTGCTAATAGAAGAATTTGGCTTCTACAAGACAGATCAAAACCCATTATAATCAGCAATCTATTTTTCTGAAAAATTTCTGTTAAATTACGTCCTAGCTCTCCAGACATCACTGACAGTAGTAATTAAATGTGCTTTGATTATAATGAGAGATTAGACATGCAGTTCATTTGGAAGCATTACATTCAGGCATCTACAGTCTGGTACTAAATCCCACTCCTAAATGGTTTAAGTGGTGAAAATTTGAGAATATAGGACTTGATTCAAAAGCTTAACTACAAGAGGGCATCACGCTGGGCCTCCTGCCTTCTATTAGGGAAGAGCACAGACCTCCCACAAGTGCTGGTACTTTATCTACCAGTCTCATGTGGATGGCTCAAGACACCTTATGGAGCAGGCAAGTGAGTTTAGACAACTGAATTGGTTTCCACATTTCAACTTTTAGATGTCATGAACAAACACCTGCTTCTCTCTGCTGAGTATAAAGAAAGAATAGCAGGTAGCTCAGGTATCAAAGCTGAGCAGAAGAATCCCACAGCGAATGATAGGAGCGTGGTGTGATGGTGACTTAACAGCAGCTGGAGAATGAACTCTTCCCATGTGAAAAATCCTAAAGTGAAGTTCAGTATGTAAAGTTCAGCCCAGTCTTCATGCATATCCATTTTTAAGATAAACTGTATTAAAAATGCATTGAGTATATAACCTTGAAGAGAAAACAAGGAAAGTAACAATGTCATTTCTGATCTGTGGCTCATCTTGGAAAGAGAAAACTCTTTTTGATACCAAGCTTACAGTTTCCAGCTACATTTCAATGCTTCCATGTGTCAGTAGTGATTGATAACGAATCCACAAAAGCTCCTGTGCTGCTGTTTACCCTTCATGTTTTCCTTGGCATTACTGGTGCAGGTACTCTCCAGGTATAATCTCACCCCAAAGTACTTGGTCTTGGGCCAGGGCAGACTGCTCTCAAGTCTATCAATGAAGAATATGTATTTCAGAAGGAAATTAATTTTCTGGGGAATTAATGTTAAAACACACTCAAAATAAAAACTCCACAACAACAAACAGAAAGATGTGTCGTGAGAAATTTCATGTAAGGAACTCGTTCTTACTAAGATGGGTTTTGTGGTGTGTCATATCAGAAAGGAGAGGTAAACAAGGATGGGGAAATCATGTGTATTTGCATACACTGAAAGCAGCTCAAAGCTTCTTCACCTTCATGGAAAAACAGCATGAAAACCAAAGTAAATGGACTGCAAAATTGTGGGTTACTCAGTAAAGATCATAGTTTTATAAAAAAAAAAACAGAGCAAAAATCACTCCTCCATTGGATAATTAACATGTCGTGTTAATCTCCAGGAAAGCTGGTATAAGACCTTTCTTTTTCATCTTGACATCTTTTCCTGGCGAAGTTTTTTTGAATTTGCTTTACCTAAGTGCCAAGAGTTTCCATTTTCAATAGCCAGTCTCTGAGAGAAGAGTTAAAATTCCGGCACTGCCTTTGCTCTAAAAATCACTCAGTCCTCATTCTTTCCTACCAGCTGAAAGATCTGTGGTTTTTCATTACTCCAAGTCAAATCTCAAGGGCCATCCTTTCGCTTTGGAACCAGTTTAGGACAGAAACTTTGTTTTGATTTTGTTTCTCTGCTTCTTAAAAATGATTCTATGTGATTCTCAGAGTCTTTTAATCAATGACTCTTTCCTCTGTTGCAACATTATGGATAATGCAGACTATTTCTGCAAGTTCTCTCTTTTTCAAATCCTACCTGCTATTGGTTGCATTGAATTCTCTGAGTTTTCAAAGCATAGGATAACTGCTACACTTTCCATTTCCTCATATGGACGTCCTTTTTCTGCATTAGATCCAGCACTTTGTCAGAAGGCATCATTTAACATAAAATCTGAATGTAGAATAATAGAGCCAGGATTCATCCCCTGTAGTTATTAATATTTTGGTGAGGAACTGAGACAGAACTGTAAATATCTGATGCTGTGGTCAATGGAGAGAAGTAAGCATTTCAGAAAGACTGTACTACCATCCTGCTAAGTATTTCCCTCTATTGACTAAATAGGAAATGAAATTCATATTTTAGATACTGTAGTTAGATGTCTGACTTTCATGAGAATACCTCCAAGAAAAAAAGATCATACTTCTAACATAAAGCAAAATGGTGAAGTTAAAGCCAGGAATCTCTTGTGGATGTACCGCTACCTATTTTGCATATATTACAGTAAAAACAAAGTGAATGTACTGCTATTAGGCTGAGGTACCTAGCTTGATTAGTGTCAAGCCTTGAATTTCAAGGTAACATCTTAAAATCCTTGAAAAAACTACCTCTAGTAAAAAACAGAAAACTAAATCCTATGTAATTTGATGAATTACAAAGGATATTACTAACATCAGTACAAAATTTTTACCTCTTTATTGTTGTAGCTCTCCCTCCAACAAAATTCTGCAATAGCTAATAGCTTTTTTGTACCGGATTCCAGTAAAAATTAAAACTCAGTTTCCAGAAAACTTTTTTTTTTTTTTGTAATAAAGACAAAAGACAGGCAACCTGATTTTCTTCTCCGTTATCTGTTAAGAGAGTAGTGCTTCTTGTATGTAGCTGTTACTTTGCAAAGCCACAACACATCAGCATGAGATGATTTATTGAACATTTATGTCTGTTTAGGAATGCATTAAATATTAATGACTTTAACTACCAGGGAAACAAGTGGTTCCTATAACTCCAGGAACCAGAAGTAAACAATTTGTGAGCAGAAACCACAGAGAGGCATACTTGTGTAGTGGATGAGAACAGCTGTAAGTGATGACAAATTGACATTTAAGGATAAGAAACATAATTTGCAGAGAGAAAGGAAAAAATGATGAAATAAAAAAATGGAGGACAAATGTCTGATTCCTACATAATTAGTGTGATGGGTGCCTCCCCTATTGCCTATCAGCACCTTATTTCTGCACGAACTCCAGTGGTTCCTTGAGCAGTTACTGTTCATCATATTTGCTTTAATATCTAGAGTAACTTAGCAAGCAGGGTGCTTCAGACAAAATGTTTACTATAAAAGTGGTATAAATGTTATATGTGAGTACATGCACAAAGAAGATAGAAAAGTTCATCTTCCAGTGCCATTTAAATCTTTCTGAAGTTGCCCATGGGCACATATCAAATGACATCAAATCACTTATTTTAAATGTACAAACCCACCTTCAGTAGCTGTCACTGAGAAGAGAAGCAGCGTCTGGAAGAAATGCACCTTAGTTTTGTCAACGAAAGTATTTTAATTGATTTAATATCAATCGTAATGTTCCACTGGCATGAATCTTGAAAGTATGGGTAAAACTCTTTGCAACCATCCCAGAGGCTCAAGACATGGTAGGGATGTGGTGTTACACTGTGGACAGGATTCCCCTCATAACAGAGTGTGATCTAGTTCCTAGATCCTCTCTGGTCCTCTCTGCTTTAATGGAGAGACTCTGACACTTCCACGGGGAAGCCAACCTGAATAAAGGTCTTGGTGAAAGAAAAATTCTCCAAAGAGAATCTTCTCATTCTTTGTTGAATGTGGGGAAATCCTGTATGGGATAGCTTGAAGGAGATACCTAACTTTGGGATGGCTAAGGTTAGTTGAAATGCATCATCCCTTTAGAAGTTATATTTTGGGCTGGAATATTTTTTATATTTCAGAAACAAAGAAGAACAGATGACAGAGCAACATCGATGCACCTGTAATGGCACTGAAGGAGTGGGAAAGGCAGTGGGTCCAGCAGGAGCAAGTGGTGTGTACAACAGGGTTGTTCTCTATCAGTTGCCCCACTTGACAGTTTTTATCTCCACTTAGATTAATGAATCAAATAACCGAACCGCCTTTCTTGTTTTATTACTTGTTTGTACTGTTTTATGCGTTTACTGGTGCTGAACTGTGAATACATGAAAGCAACGAAAAAGCAGGCCTATACAGTGGGCAAACATACAAATCAAACAAAAGAGAAAGGCCCCTTTTGTATTCGAACTAGCAAATTTCATTTTAATGCAGCCAGATCTGCTGCTGGAAACTCCATCTCATACTGACTGGACAGATTATGCCGTCCTGCCGTTCAGATGTTACTGCTGGCAACTGCTAAGATGGGTTTGCATTTCCACCAGCAAGCTGATCATATTGACAGATTTAGGTCAAAGCACTGAGGAAGTAATTCACACCTGGTCTGAAGAACTGGACAAGCTAATACTGATGAAAACCTTCACTGTATTTAGACTGAGTCTAGTTTTTTCAGTGCTGTTGCGGTTTGCTCACTATATTAGCAGTCATGTACAGACAAGCTACCTTCTAAAAGCTGAAAGGGCTTTCCTTCCTACACTTTGTGTTTTAAAATTGGCCAATTGCCTTTGTTGGCTTTTGAGTTTCTTTTGTATAATTTAGCTACTGTTTCATGTAAAATACATAAAACTACCGAAAACAAATAGTACTCAAGAAACCTTAGAAGATATGGAAGTAATGATAATAAGCACCAAGTTATCTCCACCAATGAATTTCCTGTCTTCCCGTGTTTCTTGTAAACTCTTGGCTATTCACATCCAGTACTAATGTATATAGAAGGCATCGCAAATGCTGAACACATTGCTTGTGTTAAACTAAAAATCATCTGTTATGTTATAGCAGACCTGTAAGTCCTGATCCTGTTTCTATTAAAAAGACAGGACACAGATCCATCAGTGAGTTCCCTTGTCCAAAGCCTGTGTCCAATCAGGTACAGCAGTTCAAGCATTTTGAACAGTGCCCACTTTGAGCAGGCAGCAGGCCATCCAAAAAACATCCCAGACACCAATGGGCACCTCTGTAAAGTACTTTCTTCTTCACTTCCAACCAAATTTGAAAGAACTGAGATGTGTGAACACTATGCTAGATCTTCCTTTAGAGGATCCTTGTTCAGCAAACTGAGCAGCTGTGTTTTGCTCTAGCTGAGTTTCCCAGGTGGTCTTTTCAGCACTACCCCACTGAGAGAGCTTTCCAATGCCACAGCCCAACAGAATAAAAAAGGACATTGCTGTGGCTAGATCATTGCTCCAAAATTAAGCACACAAGCAATCCATTGAAATCAGAGTAGCTCCTTTGATTTTGTGGGCTGAATACATTCAGATTAGACCTGAGGCACAAAAGTCAAGAAACACTTCCAAAACAATCTACCATTGTTTCAGAGATTTTCAAGGGCAAATGAGACCAAATAAAACCCTTAGCAAGCCCTTAGTGCAAATAATGACCTTTTAATTTTAAGAACTTTTTCCAGCTGACTGGGTTGTCTTCCTCGATCAACAAGGAACACACCCATCCATACCTGAATTCAGGGTTGCACCTGAATTTAGATTTCCTCAACCTGAAATCCAGTAGTCAGGACAGAGAAATGCTTGTCTGGAAGGGACATAAGCAGAAGCAGCATGAACACAGCGATATAATTATTTAATGTTCAGGAGGGATGCCATGGAAAGAGCGACAGTGAAAGAGCCCCACTGCATGGGGTAGAAATGTTGACAGAATTCGTGAAAGAGGAACACAGACATGACACAGGCACCTGCAGTCCTTCTTCCTGCACTGTGCTACAACTTCTCTACAGATTTGGAAGAGCAGTGCTCAGGTGCTCCAAATCTAAGTCACTTTCACAAGAGGAAAGAAAAGCAGGATTAAGAAGAAAAGAGAAATCCATAAGACATTTTCTAAGCAAAACTCTTTCCTAAAGAAATGGAAGAGAGTGCACTGAATGCACTAGTGTACTGTTTTGCAGTAAAGCAAAAATGTAAGGATGCAAAAGGATTTGTATAAAAACAATTCTAGAGTAAACGAAAAACTGTTTGTGATAGACAGTAAATGGGAAAGATACACTTGGAATTAAAAAAATTAGTTCCTTTTAATATAGTAAAGAAAAACCCTCCAAAATAATGAGTGAACAGGAGGGTAGACAAGCTTTATTAAAGATTAAACAAAAATAAAAAAACAAAGCAAGTCCCTTTTCCTTTTCCTTTTTTTAATAAAAGTACTCCTCAAGCTGGAATTAAGGAACCACACACCAGTGTTTCTGGTTTTTGAGTGTGCCTTAGTGGTACTCAGTATTGAGAAGCATTTCTGAGGTGCCTTAAGTCCGTGTATACTTTGGCTATTACTGCTCAGGACTAACCGTTTCATTAGAGCCACTTGGGTATCATTTGGGTATACGTAATTGTGGGTCAATAGAGTTCATCCTGCTCAGATGTTTGACAAGGTACTCCCTGTCCTAAAGGAAATGTGATTTACTTCACCAGGTATGAAAGATCTGCAGACATACATTGAGGCAAATTTCACCATCTGCAAAACCATTGAGATAAGGGGAATACCACAGCCCTACAAACCCTATACCTTTTGTTTCCCTACACCAGGAATTTACCTATTCAAAGAGGAAGAAGATAGGTATTTTACATGTTAGGTCGTAAAGTATCCTATTTTCTCAGAATCAGAGCTTTCAAACTTGAGAATGTTTACTCTCCCTCCTGTCCTCTGGGCAAACAAGACGCAGTGCAGTTTACCAGTGCTCTGGGGGGAGGTGTGTCATGCACAAAACTTTAAAAGTTCCTGTTTATTCTGAGTGGACATTTGAGATCCTGGGACAGAGATCATAAAACTAGGCCTTTTTCTTTTATACTTTGCCAGCAGCAGACTGCTCACTCTTCTGTGGTAGCATATATACATATATAACAGCTTTTGGATCGTTTGAAAGACCACATAAATGTAAGCTATAAGGAAGGTAGTGAAACTTGAGAATCATGTGTAGCTTGTCAGACTGGGAATTATGACAGCCATCTACTTGAGAGTGAGACTATAAAGATCTCTTATGAGGAAATCCATTCTAATTAAAGCATCCACAGACAGCTGCTCATATTTTTTAAAATAACACAATTACTCTGTGCAGCACTAGCAGTCCTAGCTCTAGTGAAAAAAAAATCCAAAAAACCCAAACAAAAACAAAACAAACAACAAAGCTGTGCAGTATTACTGAGTCATATGTTAGTGTGACAACTCCTGTTTATCTTAACTTTCTGCAGCTTTAAACATGAAATCTGAGAGAGAGGAAGCAGGAAGACAATTTAGCGGTCAAGAATAGCTGGTGTGAAAGGAAGGGAGGGAGCTTTCCCCTTGGGCTGTGAAGAGATAACTTGCAAAGTCTTGTTGTTTCTTTCAAAATCCACTTAAAATTGGGGATGGTGATTTACTGAATACACAGATTCTGATACTTAATAGAAATCATTCATGCCAACTTTTTTTTTTCCAAAAAAATAATAATCTTCTTTTGGTCCAAAATATTTTTTAAGAAAGAAACAGGTTTCATAAAATGAAAAAGAAGATTCTAGGTGACCTTGTGCATGCGTTCATATTATTTTGTGGTATATCTTAGAAACACAAACTGGCTTGGGTTGGAAGAGATCTTAAAGATCATCTATTTCCAGCCCCTTTTCCATGGGCAGGAACACCTTCCATTAGACTAGATTGCTCACAAACCCATCCAACCTTGTCTGTTTTCCTTTATTTTCTATAATGATTTTGAAATCTAATTACTATAGCTCACAATAGCAAAAAAAAGAACCACAAAAAACCAAAACACACACACACACACACAAAAAACCCCAAAACAACCCCAACCAAAAAAAACCCCTGGTTAGTTCGAGCAAGTTCTTGTTATTCAAGTTTAAAAAAAAGGGTTGTTTCCAGTTCTGGGTTTTAAAATGGTTTTAGAATGTATCTTTTGTTACACTTATATCTCCTTCAGGGAAGGGGGAAGACATTCCAGTATTTTAGACAGCTGTGCAAATGTCCCCATTTAGGGTTTTTTGCATTCAGCAATCGTAACAAGGAGCAAAACTGACCCAGCTGTGCTGCCTTGTACACTCACGGGGATGGATTTTCTCCCCACCATGAAACTAGCAACAAATATGGTACAAAGCAAAGCTCTGGACATCAACAAACAAGAGGTTCTACAGATCTTCACACGTCTGCATGATTTTGAGAGCCTAGCCTGTATAAATCCGCAATCTTGCCATCAAGTGGAATGAAGGTTTAGAGCCGTGCACATTCACACACTCAGAAGCCACAGGAGCTGCTGCCCGCGGCATCCTTTTTTCCGCTATGATAATTTACACACACTGTTAGCACTTCCACTCCAAAATTCATTTTCACAGCTTAAAATGAAGCCAGCATGTGATTAAGCAAACTGCTATCTGTAAAAGAAAATCTGAGACTTCTAGAAAAATGCTCTACAATTATATTTAGTGACGAAAAAGCCACACAATAGTATAGCACACATGCCAGAGACAACTGAACATTTCTTGAGCACAGGTTTTTGATTTACGTAGAGGCTCACAGGTAGACACTGTGACTGTTTGATGGTGACCTCTGATGTGAATGCTGCTTTTCCAGAAGGAGAGCACTTGGCACAAATCAGAAAGTCATGAGACTTGCATGAGACATAGACATTACCATCTGTACCTTCGACCTCTTTTGTAAAATGCTAAGAACTGCCACTGTTCTCCCTTGAATGGCTGCTAAAAAGCTTAACTAATCACTCTTAATAAAGTACACTGAGGCTTTCTCACAGCATGAGTACTTGGTTCTCTGGGACAGAAGAAAATGAAAAGAAGAGCTATCAATGCAGAGTCACAATTCCATCTTAGAAAACGAAATTTTATTTTAGGACCTTTAAGACGCACAGAATGAGTTCCTCAGAACGGCAGCTTCATTGAAGCCTGCTGAATTTACTGGATGCAGCTCAGTAAAATATATGGGCCTCACTTTTTAAGAAGTAGCATTTTAAAAACATTTGAGAACTGGAAATTAATGCGTGAGTGCTTTGGCTCTTCAGATTCAGAACAACCCATATAGAGTTTGCAATAAAGTGTTTATTAAATATACATTGCAATCAATGTTAGGCACCTATTTTCATACTTTCCTGAATAGGAGCAATACCAGTGTTGTTTAAGAGCTTTCTCAGTCAGTTTCTTCCAGCTGCGGTTATTAAAACAATCAGATAGATAGGGCTGTTTCTGAGGCTTCAAAACAGAACTCCATGTCCCCTGTGTGTAGTGAAACAATATCTATTTAATGTTCATTTCACAGAGTACAAGCTCTCTAAACTATTTTTGCAACTGTATTTTCACAGTGTTCATTTCCCTGGTATCTGGAGAGGTTAAAGAGCCTTGCTCATCTACAGCAAAAGCAATAATGTTTCTGCCAATACCTGGAATGAAAGCTGAAACAGCACTCAAAATACATCTTGAATAAATGTTCAAAAACATATCCTTAGGGTAGTTTCCCTTGTTACTGGCAAATCAAGTTTGTGTGTGTCTGATAAAATGATTTGAACTACGGAAGTTTAATACTGCAAAGAATGTTTGACGATGTTAGGACATGCCGAATGACAAACTCAGAGCAACTCACGATTCTCCTAGTGCACCAGTTCTTGCTACTAAAAAAAAATCTATCAGATGTATTGACCTGAACACTCACTTTCTTTGTCTTTCTAGTTACTGGCATTTTACGGCTAATTTCTGAAGTTTTGCCACCTACCTTTTTTGGTAAGCCTGAGGATTTGTATTACTTTGTCTTTGTTACAGCACATGACATAAAACTCCCTGAACTATTTTTCCTAAATGATAAAAATTATAGCCAATGACTTTTACATTACTCAAGTGAGAAACAAGGCACATGTTTTTGCCAGTGAGGAGGACAATTAGCAAAAGAAAACTTTATGAGGGAAGAATTCTTGTATTTGTCTCTGTCCTGAGCACTTCAAATCATTACTAGGTAACTTCCCAGCAGCTAAACACAGAGGTCAATGGTAAGATAAGTGGGTAAATGTGTAGAAAACAGGAAAGATTTTAATCAACATAGAGTCATAAAAGCAAAGCAAAGCATACTAAGCCAAGCCAAATGAAGAAAAGCTAGATTAGTACCGTTTTAAACAACCTTAAACCCTTTACTGAATTCTGTCAATTGAATTGGAGGACTTTACTGGGCAGAGATGCTCTTCCACAACCACCTCTGTAATTGTCACCCCAGAGACATTTTATGTTCACCCCAGTATGTAAAGTACCACCCAGGAGTGAGGAGACCAAGCCAGTTATGAAAGACACCACAGACACTGGAGGCTCTAGGATGGTGGGCAATATGGATTCAGTTTCTATTTATTTAATTCAAATAGGAGCCTCTAGAAATGGAGGAATTATATTGCACAATACTATTTTCAGTTGCAACATTAATTCCATTTTCTTCTACTTGTGAAACGTCTACTTTTCAGAAACAAAGTTTCCCAATGTCCCATCAGTGTTTGTGGTGTTGTCAGAACCATGGAGAACAAAAAGAACAGCTTCTCAGCTCTCTTTTGGTTTTTGGCTGTTGAAACATTCAGCTGGTATTTTGGCTGACACACAGATCTGGTCAAAAGAGAGAACTGGGATTATGCTAGATGACAAACCTGTGCTCAGCAACAGCTTGATTGCATTAGGCTTGATTTGGTGGTGACTGCATCATTTCAGGTAGTAAAATTTCAGGTAGTAAAATGCTCCTTGATTTCTTCCAGGACACACAACCTGCAGCCATTTTTTTTTTCTGGAAACTTTTCAAGACCAAAGCACACTGCAAGCCTCTGAAAACAGAGCACAACCTTTTTAAAGAGGTACTCCATAAAAGTATTTGCAAAATATTTGTGGATGGATGCATTTGCCCTTGGCTATTATGTTCCAGTGTGCATCTGCAGAGCAATAAAAAGAAGTGTGTTTGTCTGGCTTATGGCTTAAAGTATAGCAACTAAACACTGAGGCAATTAATATTAGGATTTTAAGACTGCTAATTTTCCCTTCCATGATCTTCCCTCTTCTGGTCACATTTTGAAATAATAATTACAACTTTTGTAAGCCCTGTCCAGGAAAAAACCCAAACAGGCAGAAACCACAGGTTCTGTCTGCTGATGCTAGTTACTACTATCTGTAAAAAGGTTTGCAATGCTGAGTACATCCAACAGCTGCAGCCTCTTCCAGAGAAAAGCAGTGAAAAAGGCTGTATTACAACAGATGCATTTCAGATTCTCCTGCTGAACACAATCCGTTCTGTGATAATATACACAGCCTGCATGTGTATCTTGTACCTACATTTGTCATGACTGCTTTACAGTTACCTCTTTGGGGATTTTTCCAAGCTTTTTTTTTTTTTTTCAGAAATACAGCCAATAAAAGGAACTGTAGCCATTTAAACCGCATGGTAATTTGTGCATTTAGGAACTGTTTAATCTACAGAAATAGTCCCAGGAGAAAAGCAACCAATCAAACCAAACTAAACCAACATGGTGTTTCCTTTCCCTTAACTATTACCATTCTAAGTTATGCAAAGTTATTCTCTCTCTCTGGCCTGAAGTTTCCAGCAGTCTTTTCTGTCCAGTTTAACAGGAGAGGCTGAGGGAATTTCATGGCAGTGGCACTCCCTTGGAAGATATAAACCAGGTCTACCACTTCTTCAGGAAGCCTTACAACTATTGATGGCTGTATAGAGGGTTGTTGTCTTGGAGGCTCTCTTTTAAGGCTGGTAGTTCTGTCCAGGTCTCACAAGGCACATCTTTACTGCTAAATAAGAGACAGGATTTGGGTTAAGCAGCAGGCCCACAAATAATGCACAGTATTTAAATGTTAGTTCACACCCTGGTTCCCTTTCAAGCTGCTTCAGGTAACTCTCTCCAAGATAAATTTAGTTCCAGAGGAAGCCTCAGCTGTGCAGCCATGAGCCAGTTTGTGCCATTTGGCTTTGAGGCCCGGGATTGGCTCATGGCCCCTTTTTAATCAGCAGCCTAAACATCTCCTCAAAGAACATATGTGGGTGTCAACCCTCATTAGAGGATTTGTGGTTGTGAATGCTAAGTGAGCAGAGTCATCTCTATTGAAGACTTAATTCAAGCACCTGCAGTTCAGAAAAAAAGGAAGGATTTAATTAGAATTTTTTATTAGTTAGCCCTAATGGGAGCACTCCTCTGAGGTGTTTCTCTTTCCCTTAGCAATTAGGATGCTTCCTTACTTTACTTAGTATTTTGGATTACCAACTAGGACAGGAATACCAAAGGTAGACATCACATTTTGTACCATGTAGGCACCCACCTCCACAATCAGACCCACCCCTACACTCCTCCATGAAGAATTTTTCTTTTACAGGTTTTCACCAGGCTTAGACTTAATCTCTGCTCATTCAGCCTCTGCTGATGTAAATTTAGATGAAGAACAGAAGCTTCCTGGTTGGAACTGCTTAGAAGTGGTTAAGAGGCCAGGCAGGACAGAACCCCACACGCTAGGAAAAAAAAAAGAGTGTCACAAGATTTTATAACACTGAATAACAGAACCACGTTCTTTTTCTTCTGCTGTTTTTCAAGTCATAATAGATGCTATCATTCCTGCTCTTCCTTTCCCCTTTAAGGGGTCAATATCAGCTCAGGGATAACCACAGTCGTGTGGTCACTGGCTCAGAGTCCTTGATCTCAGAACTAACACTTCTAGACCAGCGCCTGTGGCAAACCCAAAAAATGAGGATGCCAAAGAAAGTTGCCAGAGACCTTTCCCTTTCAAGTACAAACAATCTAAACCATATCTGATTTGCTCTATAAAAGTACACATGATTTGTTTTGTTTAGTATTATATTACTTTTTTTCCTTGCTTTTCAGACTTTTAAACTCCTCGAGGCAGGGACCTGTTCTTGACTTGATCCTGTTCTACCTCCTGACCAATGCCATGGGCACAGCAGCTGAATGGATCCGATTCTGCACCAACACTGACTGCCCTGAATATTAGAAAACAGAATGGTATTTTTATTTAGATATTGTAACCACAAAATACCAAAGTGTTTGGATTGTGGTGGAAAGGACAGTGCATGCATAACCAATATAAACTATCAGAACATGAAGCGTTCTTGCCCAGATGCTCTGGTTCACTATTATATTTGTGAACCACCTCAATATAATGTAATATAATAAAAAATACAGTTTTACCATCCTCTCTCCTCCTTCTCCTCAGTCTTGACAGCTGGATTAGCAGCTGGCGCATGTAAAATTGGACACCAGAGGACACTAATATTTCCTCCATTTTCTGCTACCTGAATTCAGGTCATACCCATATCATCTCGTCTCTCCAACATTCCAGGAAAATCCACTGTCCTTCAGGATAAAAATCAGTATGTGTGAGATTAAGGATGAGTAGCACCTAACAGTGCTTTTAATGTCTCTGGAGATCTTTTAAGCCAGTTCTCTGTCTAGAGCTCAAAGGAAACAGCATACGGACAATAAAGTGGCTCCCAGTTGAGGCTTTTCGACTGTTAGTGCACATGACAGATCATGTACCTCCTATGAAAGTCTTCTTGTCTTCAAACAAGTACTGTTTCCTTCAATTACCTTTATTTCTGACTCTCTTTCTCCCCTTTCCTTTCACTTGCATTTGTCCTATTTTTTTTGCATGACATGAAAATACAAAACTTCATCAGCATACAGAACAAAAACCAAAACTCTGCAAGCTGTACGTAATTATTTCCTCAGGGATTCCTAAACCTGCTACCCAGACTTTGCTCGTTGACTAAATGCATTGATAACACAAAATAATCCCATTTACACAGCATACATCTGTACAGGAATTTATTTTCAAATTTGCATTATGAAGTTCTGTTATTCTGCTGCTTTTATTCATTGCTACCTGTGTTCAATAGAATCAAAAATCATTTGCTTCACTGTAGTTCCCATAAAACCTAAACAATAACTCTATGAGTACAGGGTAAGTTTGTTAAAACAAGAACTGCAGAAGGAGAAACTCAATTATGAAAGAACACAAAAACGACCAGCCTTAAAGAAAACGGTTGGGGAAGACAATCCATATTTTTTGATTTTCAGTTTACTGTCCTGACTGTTCCTGTTTTGGAATAGGTTCTGCAATTCACTTGCAGCTGGAAGAGCTTTAGTCACATGACAAGGTGCACAGAGCTTAGGCAATGCCCTCACTTAGACTGCCAGCTGCTTTGGACAAGGCTTTTTGGCTTTATTCCATGAAGTCCAAGTTGCTCGCAGCCCACAGACACTACCAGAGCACAAACATTTAATCCCATTACTCAAGTGTGAGCATGTCAGGCAGGTTTTCTGGTACTACTGAGGTTTCAAGAAAATGCATTCATTTCTACTGCTTTGTGATTCTATCCGCAGGCTAACACATGCCATGAGACAGTTTTTCCCATATCTTTTTTCCACCCAGAGAAAAGTGGGAAAAAAACCCCCAAACTATTTCACAACAAACTTAACCGCTCTGTGGAATTAAGGAAAAGTTTCAAAACAGAGGGCAAAGCTGCCGTTTACTGCTTCACAAAGGATTAAAGGAATATACAGGAGATGCACTTCATAAATTCTCTTCAAGGAGATGGCCTGCTTTTATGTAAACTGCCTTTCATCTTATCATATATTGTTCACACTGAGGATATAAAGTAGACAGGATATCGAGTGAGGCTACGAAATGATGCAGAAGGAAACAAGGCTCTTTTCAGCAGTTTATGTTCCGAAACACTGCTGAAACACTCCAAGATTTCCACATCTCCCTATCTTTCTTGGAAATATGCTTGTGCTTATGTAAACCCCACACGCACCTGTGATTTATATTTTGGAGCAAGACATGAATTTCTTGAGGAAACTGTTGGTTTAGTCTATATGGAGGCAGTAAATTTACTCTTGGGAACGATGCTAAAGCTTTCCACGATGGAGTCCTCCATTATGCTAATGTCCCTTAAGGGTAGTTTTTGCTGTGCTACGTTATAAAGTTAACTTGGATTTTTATGAATACCTGATACTTTTCAATCAATATTGGCATTTACACTCAATTCCGTATAAAGAGATTGTGTGCCAGGGAAAATGATCATCCCAATTGTCTGGAATAGCTTGCCAAATAAATAGCACATTTCTTCCTGTTTCCTTTGGAAAACAGATCACTGACAATGCAAAACATTCTAAACCACTATTTTTAACAGAATGTTCTGTGCAGTGAGTTTGGAATTCCACAGAAGTACAAAATATCCATGCCTAGACAGTGAATTTTATTCCAAGCCATTTTCACTCAATGCCATTGTATAAACTGCTTTCTGAGTAAACTTAAGGATACTGACCTGTGAAACTACAGTAATGAAACTTCATTTTAAATGGGACCTTAGTAAGACAATATCAGGAAGATAATTTTTTCCCAGTGTCTAATTTCAAAAAGTCTTACCACTTGAACTAGATGCAGTTGGGGCTGCAAGTACTCAATGCTTCAGAAAAACATGCCCATGTTGTCAGATTGTGCATAATTACATTTGGCTCCTCATCAAAGAGAATCACACACAAACCACAGGGCTGGATAACAAAGCCACAGATTTGTTATCAGCTATCAGCTAACAGGCTGATAGTACTGAACATGGTAAGGCAGATGCATCCCAACCCACCCAACCACAAATCTTCGTCTGCACAGGACAAGCCAAAGTGATAAGACGTCTTCAGAAGCAAGATAAGCTCCACTAACACTCACACGGCCTCTGGATCAGACTGCACTTATCAACGAGATGAGAGCATAATTAAAAGTGTTGAGCCCAGCTGCACCAACCCAAGTAGCTGCATCTGTAAATTAAGTGGGATGGGGCCCATTTTATGTCATCAATGCTGTTTCACATTGATTGAAAAGATCAGGTGCTATAAGTGTTCCTTTTTGTACGGCAGAAGCAGGTTGTTTAACATGAGTTCTGATCCAGTGAAGAGCAAGCCATTGATACAGCTACACCTTTTTGTCTGATGCCTTTTTTCCTTCTCTCATGTACAGAAAAATCCTTTCCATTGAATATGTATACCTACTCAGAGCTGCATAATTTACTGCAGTGACTGCCTAGATAAACATGGATTAAATCAAACCACATTTTTATGATTTTCTTTTGCTTAAAAAAATATCACTTCTTCTAAACAATTTTTTTCTTCTGAGTTCCTCAACTCTCATTTCAATTATTTACATTTTAAAGGAACTGAATGGGATATTAGCAACGTTATGTAAATAAACTGTATTATACCCTAATGCTAGCATTAGAATATCTCTGTTTTAGAAACAATGTAATTCTCCTAAAGAGGTCAGTATTCATTAAACATATTGCTAAAATTGAATTCAACACATTTGTATTGGCTCAACGAAATTCATAAGAAAGGAAAAAGCACATATCAAGGGTTCCAAAAACGAAGTTAGTATAACCTCCTGCCAGAAGGGTTGAAAAGCAAAAGAAACATTATCAGTACCTTTTCTGTTTTCTATTATTGCAAAAAAAAAGGTTCCAGAAATTTCGGTTTAGGTGTATTGTAGTTGACATCCCCATCACGTTATCTGCTGCTTCTATTATTGAAAAGTTCAGTCTTGGATACAGATAATGTACCTTGTTTAGTAACATCTGCGTGCAGACTGCAAAGTATTAAGGGTTGGCTGGATTGCTAGAGCTCAGTTTGGGAATTTGGCCACAGGCTCATTCTTTCTATATGTCTGGCCACAAAGACAAAGGAATATTTTATTTTTCTAGGGGAACAACAGAAATCTCACGGGCAAGAAGTGAACAGAAACAAAGGAGAAATATTATTTCAAAATTTTTTTTAACACAAAAGAAATATTATTTTAATTCTTCCAACTAAAAAAATAGTCAAAATAGAAAAATGCAGCAAAAAATGCATGAGCATAGGGAAAGAACTCTACAGAGCAGAAAGATCATGTCTGAAAAGGCAAAACATTATCTTTTAGCTATGCTCACAGAACAAAAATAACATGTTTGAGTATCGCTGTCTAGTTGGACTCCGCCCCAGTAATGAGACTCTTTTAAGCACTCGATCTTAGCAAGCAAGGAACGTCCCGTCTCTGGTACCTTCACAGAAGGCAGTGGGCAGCCAAGGCTGCACCTGGGTGCCAGGTGTGCCGTGGGCACCTGTGCTCCTGGGAAACAGCAAGGCTACTGCAGAGCAATGGACCTGCCCTTCAGATCCACACTGCACGGCCAAGTCTACTCCATGCTCAGGAGCCACAAGGGCTTTTTTCTGCCCAGCCACAACTTGAACAGCTCAGTCTCTCTCAGATGTTCAACCCCTCTACAAAGAGGGCTGAATTGAGTAGAGAAGCAGCAATACCTAACAGAGTTGCCTTCATTTTGTGTATTTGTCACATTTTTTTTCAGTCTGTGAACATTATCTATTGTCTATCTAACCGTAGTTTCATACAATTTTGACATCTGCACCCCTTTTGACTGTCTTAGATACCAGGCTTCCCTCTACTTCTAAAAAGTCAAGATAGATTCACTTTGGAAGTATTTCTCTGCAAATGGTTTAAAGTTCAACCACCATTCATTGTCCAGATTTCTTACCATGGTTCAGACAGCCAAATCTATACGTCTGTCCATTGTTCACATGAACCAGTGAAAAACAAGACTACCAACTGCTTTTATACGTATCTATGCCTGCTTTCATTCCATAACCTGCTCAAGGTAACACATGAATTAAGAAATGTGTTTACTTTTTAAAATAATTTTAAAAGAATCATGCAATCATAGAACCACTAAGGTTGGAAAAGTCCTCCGAGATGACTGAATCCAACCTTTGACCAAACACCAGGAAGCCAAACGTGTCCTGGGCTGCATCCAGAGCAGCGTGGGCAGCAGGGGAGCGAGGGGATTCTGCCCCTCTGCTCTGCTCTGGTGAGACCCCACCTGCAGTGCTGCATCAGCTCTGGGGTCCCAGCACAGAAACAACATGAACCTGTGCGAGCAGGTTCAGGGGAGGGCCACCAGCATAATTAGAGGGATGGCGCACCTCTCCCATGAGGGAAGGCTGAGAGAATTAGGGTTGTTCAGGCTGCAGAAGAGAAGGCTTCGGGGTAACCTAATTGTGGCCTTCCAGTACCTGAAGGGAGCCTACAAGAAAGCTGGAGACTGTTTACAAGAGCATGTAGGGATAGGACAAGGGAGAATGGCTTCAAACAGAAAGATGGTAGGTTTAGATTAGATGTTAGGAAGAAATTCTTTACTCTGAGGGTGGTGAGGAACTGGAACAGTTGCCCAGAGATATTGTGGATGCCCCATCCCTGGAAATGTTCAAGGCCAGGTTGGACAGGGCCTGGAGATACCTGGCCTAGTGGAAGGTGTCCCTGCCTGTGGTGTGGGCTGCTGGAATTAGATGATCTTTAAGCTTCCTTCCAACCAAAACCATTCCATGATTATGCCAAAATCAACATTTGGGCACCAAAGGATTCTTTTTTTGCTTGTTTATGGGTAAGGGAGTCATAACACTAAAGTCACCTAAATAATCATGGCTTATATAAAACGGCTTATTTAAAAGAAGAACAAGGTTTCAAGAATAAGCTTATCTAATCACTCCCTTCCTTCCATCAGATACTTTATATATGAAGTATTGTTGAACTGCAGATGTAGAAACATAACCTCTTGAGCCTCTTTAGGTCAAAGACAATCCCCTGAATTCCCCTTGCAATAACCAGGCAGCCTGATCCCATCCAAGTGCAGAGGTGCGACCCCTATTCACAGACATTAATCCAGACTAAGCATAACTGCTTACCTCGGCAGGTAAGAGCTGAAAGTCCCACTGATGGAGACTGAAGATGCACTGAGGACCTGCTCCTCAGGCTGGAGAGTGAGGAGCAGAATAGCAGGGTGGGAACCTGCAGGTGGGTGGTCAAGAACTGCACCAGCCGCACGAGCCACAAGAGCATGTGTAATCACTGAGAGAGATTATAAGAAAGGTTTGAATCTGGGGAGTGCAAGAGGTAGAAATATTGATGAGGGGAAAATTATGGCTGAGCAGATGGGCTGTTCAAGTGGGAAAAAGAAAATTAAATCAGACTAGCCAGAACACACCCTTTTCACCTCAACAATGACAGGGAAAGTCACCTCGGCTTAGGCACTTCCTCTTTTAACCAGAATTTCTGAATTAGTAAGGATTAAACACCACAAATCTGCTTTCAAGAGTGATTGTGCTACTGCCCCAAATCTTTTTAATTATGAAACCTCACCCATCATTCACAGTGGATATTTAAATAATGTTTTCTGTATGAAACTGCTGATTTTTAGTATATGTATTAGTATAAACGCACTGTAATGGTGGGCCTGAAATCCTACTGGGCTTCATGCCTTAAAAACCCAAAGGAAAAAGACAGCAGTCTATGTCTCCAACAACTCACAATTTAGGTACTGCATTAATCACCAATCAAATTAAAAATCATGGGCTTAAAAGCCAAAGATGACAACACTGGTAATTTAACTGTTGTCCTGCTTTGAGTGTTACTGTGCCAAAGAAAAAACATGTCAAGAAGGATTTGAAGGTGAATTAAAAAATGGAGATGCCCGAGGATCCCCTACAGTGAGGGACAACACAGAAGGAGCTAGCAGGTGCTTTGCTTGCAGCAGGCACAATGAAAGCTGGCATCATGGACTTTGATATGGGAATTCACTTCAACACCCAATGAGAAACTAACAGTGGGATGGGATAGCATCCATCGCTTTGTAGAAGAGCACAACCAGATCACAACAATTCAACAGAGAGGGGAAAATCAGTAGCAATACACATGAAGTGGTCAAAGCAGTGACATCGTCAAAGCAGAAAGAGAGAAAAATTATCTTACCGGTTTTAGTTTGGACAGACTTCACATACTGAAGCCATTTCAAGGCCAAAGATTACCTCAGGTGAGGAGGTAATGGATCAATTTCATATGTAGGGGTGAAAAAAAGCAATGTGTATCTTCAATGCAGGACTTTTACTTAACCAGAACATTAGCTCGTGGTAAAGTGAAAGACAGTGCCCCAGATTACGTGGCTCAAAGACTGGAAACGTAGAGGTTTTATCCCCAGTGACTAACGAGAGAGAGGAAAACACCTTTGAGAAAAAGGTTGTCATGACTCACCCAGTAGCTCAAGAGGCGAGCCTAAGATTACAGTTTGGACTGAAGGAGGTAGGTAATTTTTGGGATGCAGCAACGAGGCAGGAGTAGAATTTGCATTCATGGACCAAAAGAGAAGAACCACAGAGAAAGAAGAGAGTTCTCAAAAGCTCCCTTACACTTAGAAATTAATTCTTCCTTGTGAAAAATAAATTTGAGTCTTTATTTCTAAAGATAACAGTGTTTTCCATTGCCCCGGAGGAGATTCTGTTTCTCACAAAATTGAGCCTGACAGAAGTGATTTGGTACTGCATATTCCACCCAGTTTGCTCCCACTGAGACTGTGGTGAAGGATGTGACACTCTGCAATAGTACCCTGGTTCACTGATGCAAATTTGAGGGGAGACACCCAGCTCCACCAGCTACAGGCAAACAGCAGCAGTACCACAGCACATGGCTGAAACGAGTGTGATTCCGCTGATTCTTAGATCCAGTTGCTCACACCTTGGGCTTCCTCCGAGAGCTTAATGGCATCCAATGTGAGAGATACTTGACAAAAACACTTTGAACAGAAAAGCTGTAAGGTTACCAAATCCTGACATGATGTATTACAAGGGAACCAGGTAATTAAAAAGGGAAAAACAACTGCATCTTCTCAAAGAGCTCGTAATATTCAGAGGAAAATAGAAGAGCTTTAGCTACCAAAAAGAAAATATTCTCCAAGTATATACTGCCCTCCTGTGTACAACTCGGTATTAAATCCAACAGTTGCAACCTATTTCAAAAATTGAAAAGAATGTGGTGCTGTGGTGTTCCAGATAATGCAGGAACAGTAGTAAAATCCTGGCACTAGGGAACAAATTGAAGAGACAGTGCAGACCAGGGCTGCCATCAATGAGAAACTAATAACTGCCACGGGCCTTCATCCGTCTTTTATGAAGAAGATCATGCTGGATCCCTAGCACCAAAACCATGAGAGCTGCAGAACTC
This sequence comes from Melanocharis versteri, assembly GCA_013397845.1. Lineage (NCBI taxonomy): Eukaryota > Metazoa > Chordata > Aves > Passeriformes > Melanocharitidae > Melanocharis > Melanocharis versteri. The sequence goes on along the minus strand of VZTG01007409.1, from coordinate 204,703 downwards.
CTTTTCACAGGCACAAGGCAAAGCACCCCCAAGCTGCCTCTGAACCCCACCACAATTAGAGATTGTCCACAAATGACTGACTGCTTTAACTAAAAGTAATTTCTTCCAATTAAAGCTTCTAATGAATAATGTGAGTTTGGCACACTCCTGCTTAAACACTCACCTGTGCATAGATAATTTCTTTTTTTTGAATATTCTTGATACCTTCTTCGACAGTTCTGCTCTTTTGGAAAATAATAAAAAAAAAGGATTTTAACTGTATTAAAAGAACTTCAGTGTGAAAAATTAACTCTTTATCTCTGTTAAACAATGCTAAAATCCCTGTGCAGGGATCCTACTGCACCAGTATACATCACTTCTCAGTGTTACGAAAGTTTTACTCACCACTAAATACTTCCCCTTTGCTTTTTATTTTAGCTTGCCCTTTTCAGAAAAGCAGATCCTCAAGCAACTGGAGATCAAAACTGAGAGCAAATTCATAGCCACAGTGAAAGGTACACAATCTCTGTTTCCCATTGCAAGCCATATTTGCACTTGCACACTCTAAACATTAAATTGAAAAAGTCTCTTGAGATCACAATAAGATTGATTTGAAAATAATACATATTTGTCTTCTAGGCATACCATGGCTTCCTAACAAAATTAAAAACAAATAATTTTTCAGGTAACTAAGTTGCTATTTGCAAAAATCCAGGATAATCTTTATAAAAGCTAAGTAAAAACTTCAGGAGCTAAGTAGATGTGAGTAGTTAAATTCTGACTATGCTTACATTGCACGCTGAAGAAGAGCATTATTGCTGAAATAGATTCTTTATTTCCTGAAACATTCCAAAACAGCAGTATACACAGTTGTAATCAAATATTAAGTCATAGGCCATTATAAGAAAGCATTGATTAGTGCAATTGGATTTTGTAAAAGATCTATCAAAAAGATTTATTCACATTAAAACTCATTTTCCATAAGCAACTGTTAATAAAACATTACAATTTTATTCTTTGTAATAAAGTACTGAAAATCAACAGTAGTTTTAGAGATCACTGTACCTTTGTAAGTGCAATGTGATTTATGCTGCCATTTTAAATACAGAACACTATGACAATAAATTAACAATTCAACAAATGGTGATAGACCAACAAAACCATGCTGACCCAGCTGGATGGCAATTTCCAGTGAATGCTACCTTTTTTTTGTGCTTCTGCAACATAAATATACTGCTTTGTATTGCCAATGGTAAGATTTTGTAAGATATGTTCCTAGCGCTAAAAAAGTACATTACCCCAAAAATATTATTTATGGCACAGAAAAAGTTAAATTATCTCTCTGTAGTTCAAGGTTCAGGCAAGTTTAAATGAACTTAAGTATACAAAATAAAATGTACTGAAAACACTAGAAAAAAATTCAAGCACATATGTAAGTACCCCGAAATTCAAAATAAAATGCATGGTGCCTTTACACTGAATAAATTATCTCAGAACTTCAGTATGGCAAAGCTGCCCAAAAGCAAAATCTCACAGTTCCTTCCAAGGAAATATTCTTGTATTTTGCACACATATAATACTTTCTTCGGTTCCAATGCCACCACTGCCATTGTTAGTCTGATAACAATGCAGCTGTTCAGGTAACTGATTAAGTGCAATATCTAGTATTTGATAAGATGTTCACTTTTAAAAATGACATGGCATTGTTGATGGTTACAGATTAAGATCCTGGGGAAAATAACACTGTATGAACCTTCTTTTCCAAATCATTGTTACCCAGCCAGCTGGGTAATGAAATCCACATTATGTGTTTTCCACCATTGAGGGGCATCCTTCATCAGTAGCAGCCGTCTCTCCAGTTCCCATCCCGTATCGTGCTCAGTGACGACAGTGGCTTTGGAGGCTGAAGAAAACTGTATTAACCAAATGACAGGAAAAAAAAAAGGAATATGAAATCATATTTCCTGTGCAAGATCAAGGTAAAACACATCATTTACTTCTGCAGTGACAATGGCTTTGGGGCTTGCTTAGAGACATCACTCTGGTATCTTTCTGGCTACATATTAATGCAGATGTAAAGATCTATGGCGAAATTAAGGCCACTTTCAATGAGAAGAGCATAAAAGATTTGTAAAAAGGAACTGCGTAAATAATTATAATCCTGCATGAGACGCCTCTAAATGGCAAGATTTGGTTTTTCAGGGCTAAAGACAGTAAAAACATATTTTTGTCACTATGGACAGCAGAGATCTAATGGGAAACACTTTCCAAAAAGCTATTGTGCTCAGCATGCTCAGGAAAAACCTGCCATTTATAAAAATACTGTGCAAGCAGCAAAGAATTTTATCGCTTGAAGAACTCCACCAACTTCTGCTCCAGACCCTCTTATCCAAGACACATGATGATGTGCTTCCAGAGCCACCAGTTCCAGCACTCCCAGTCCTGACAGGAACTCACCATCCGCTGGGTCCCCACCCTCACACCTGAGCTGCATCTCTCACTCACCAACGAGGACTTCTAAAACGCTTCCTGACCATCTTCCAAACCCTCCAGGTACTACTGAGGCAACTATTTCAAGCAAAACTAAAAAAAAGGAAAAACAACCATCTGACTTGACCTAATTGCCAACACACTGATAACACAGCAGGCTCTATCTCTAATTTGCCACAACGATAATTTTGTCACACCCCAATTTGCTGAAAAAAATGTCTTTCAATTTTGTGAAACTGTTTCATATAAAAGCAGATCTCAAGCCTTGTTTTTACACTACTCTGCTTTTGCCATAAGCTACTGACGCTTCCTCTCCCTTCCAAATGCTTTTTGCTGTAAAAAGGCAGAGGTATCTTGTAAAGCAGGCAGTCAGTAAGTCAGTCATCAGAGCAGCTTCAACTCTCTGCTGTAACTGTTTTTTCAATAGCAAAAACACTGCATTTAAGTAAAAAAAGTTGGTTTAACTTAGATTCAGCCAAGCTGCTTTTGTGCCGCTCCAGTTTGGTGCAGCATCATTTATCTTTGATATAAATCCAGTTACTTGAGACTAAGAACATAATCTGCCTCTGCTGCTTTCTGCAACTGCTGCTTTCTTTTGTTTCCAGAAAAAAAAAGAAGAAAGTATGTCTAATAATCTTAAAAAAAAAACAACCGAACCAGAGAGGGCAAAAAAAAGAGAATAATTAGCTAACTTGAAAATATTCTAAGAATACTGCTATGTATCCAGAGATGAATCTCTGCTACAGGGCACTGACAGAAAAATGTGCCAGCAATGAAAACCATTTCAAACAAGCACAAGCTGTTGGTATGACATCACCTTGTTTGAGATAACAGAGTTCTGGAGGGGCTGTAGTGCATTTCTAGTTTTCCATCACCAGCTGGATAGCAGTGACTGGCTCCAGTGAAAGGCAGCAGGAACAAGCAAGCCCTCGCTCCACAGGTAGGCTTACATTCCTGCCACACTTGTGCCTGGTATCTGGCATGATCCAGACCTCGAGCTGCTGATTCACTTTCTGGCTTTAGCTGGAACCTGCCTCATCACTGTGGCATTATCTGGAAACTGGGAGTGTTGGCTGACCCTGATCACCATCAACGCTGCTCTAGGCTGGGCACTGCGGGGCAGCCCAGCTGTCCCGCTCAGCTCCCTGCTCACCCTGCCCTAAGGGAAGCTGTCCCCACTACACCTCACACTGCATAAGGTCAAAACACAGAGAACTGGAAGGTGGAGTCTGCAAGAAGCCCCGAGACTGGAGTTGAAAAGGGCTGAGAGTTGTGTGGATCCACTCAACAGGAGTGAAAAAAAAAAGGTGCTGTCTGACTTCTAAGGCTAAGAAGAGATGGATTACACCATCACAATTTCTTTACACTGCTTGAATCTCTGATGGTAAGGAGAAAACCAGCTAATATTTAGCCAAGTTATTTATCTTGGCTATTATAATTTTATATTACAAATTATTAAAAGCACTCCCTCATCAAGTGTTTTATTCTAAGCAGTAAATACTGAAGTTCCCTAATGTAACCCCAATATAATGTGTCTAAGAACCCATTTTAAGTATCTAAAATACCAGTAACTTGGCTACTTAACAGTCTGGCCAAAGGTAGGAAGACACAGATTTGCTCTCAGTGTGCACTTGTCCCTGAACATCTGATTTATTTAAAAAAACAAAAGGCCTGTTCTATTTTTAATCAAGTCATGACTAAAAACACTATTTAAGTTTGAAAGAAGCTAGACTCTCAAACTGATAATCAGAAATATCATTCATTAGAAATTACCAAAGTGAAAAAACCTGACAACTGAATTCCTTCCACGAAAAGTCTGTATGAACTGAAACCACTTGTATTTTTCCAAATGAATCAATAAAATTAAACGAGGGTATTAAATAACTGTAGGCTGAGCTCTACCTGTGCTTTTAAAGTCCTATAAAGTCCTCATTCCCACAGTGGACAGACCATCTTCAACCATCACTGGTTTGGCTCTATGGCAACACAGGATGCTGCTAAGGCACATTTAAAGGAGAGGAGACAGGAGCCCAGACTTTCTGGACTATAAATAGCCTTGTTACTGATTTGAATCAGCTTCTAATAAAAACAGTGTTGAGAGTATAGTGTCTCACCCTCCCACCGAAACCTCTTAATTTTGTTTTTCTTTAATACTGTCTGTTGTATGAGAAGTTACAAAGTAGCAAGGGACTGTTCTTTACGACCCAGAAAGGCTTCCTCACATGTTGCTATGAAAGATTTAAGAGCTCTGCAGAAGAACATGAAGTGGAGGAAAGGAAAAAGAAAAAAGGAAAGAAAACCCTCAACTGTAAAGAACTCTAACTGAGAGAGTTCCAGCTGAGAGCAAAGAAGGTTATAATAGAAATCTCATGGTACAGTCTTCATCAAAGAAGAAACCTGACGGCTCTTTATCAAAGTTTCACTACAGTTGGTCAAAATCTGTTGTCAGTCACATCAGTGTAATCCCCAAGTAACTCAACCAAAGAGAGAATGTGAACAATTGAACTTCTTCTGGATCTAGCCAGTATGTAGTGAAAAGTACAAAAATGATGAGAGCTAAAAATTGACAGTTTATCCAACAGAAAATGAGGTGGTCACACCGCAGGCCTTCACAAGAGGAGGGATGTGTGCAATGGGAACAAATACTTGGAGGAGTTAACACAAGTTGAGAGAAGTTTTTCCCTGAGAAGACTTAATTCCTATTAATTATAGAACATGCAGCTAAGAGTTTAACTCCCAGCTATGATAAGGTGATTAAAACACAATCTCTTTTATCAAGCTTATTTCATTGCTCGACCTAAAAATAATTAATTTGAAGATGAATTTCTCTTTCTCATTTTTTTTGCATGCAAAAAATTGCATTTGCTTAACAGCACAGCTTATTGCAACTATGTGATATTCCAGGATTCCCTGTGTGCCTATTGTTTCCCAGCTGGAATTGAAAAGATGTTGGCTCAACATGAGACTGTACTATCCAGGATACTTCCCTCCTCACAATGCTGTAATGGTACAACTTGCATTTTTACAGACTACTGCCATTTACAACAACAGGGATGCAGATCTTTCTATGTGAGCACTCCAAGATTTGCTCACACTGTGACACTGAAATAGCAGTAGGCACAAATCTGGGAGAAGGTAAGCCACATCAGTTAATGATATGAGGCTTCTGTTTGTTTGGATTTCTTACTGACAGGTGGCAATCCATTCCTATTTACATGTGATTACACACGAGATATTATCACAGTTTACTAGGGGCTACCAGTATGCATTGTCCACCACTATTTCTGGCAAGCAATCTTCACCTCTATTCAGTGACTCAGCACTGGGAGACAGGAACTTATGTTTTATAGCTCCATATTCAGGAGGCAAAAAAACTCCACAATTTAAGCCTAAGCCATCCACACAGAGACTGAGGCCTGTTTAACTCTTACCTTCGAACTGGCTGTGCAATTTTACTTCTGGGAATGCCACTCCCATTGACGGCCAGCGATGGTCTTGGAAGAGCACTGCGCCCTACAATGCCTTGACCAGCAGTCTTGTTTGGCATTGGGATCCCAGTGTTGGAATACAGCTGTGAGTTGCTGGACACTGGAATACTGCTACTGTTACTGCTCCCTTGTACAGTTGGGCTTACATAGGCAGTAGCTTTGAGAGGCTGTCTGACAGACACTGGAAAATGTCCCACACTGTGAACTCGGTGTTGAAGCTGTCCTGGTGATGGAACTGTGAAGAGTGATAGAAAAGGAAGTAACAAGGTCAGTACACAACAAGTAAGACCAGGTAGTAATGCTCATTTCTAGACAGATCTGAATAAGGATAAACACATCATTATACATTATACTTGCTGATTAAAAACTGCTGAAAAACCTCTTGGATCCAAAACTGTATCCAGTAACACTGCACTGAACTAAAATATGCTGTTCCACCCCCATCCTGAAAAAAAATCTCAGCTCATATTCATCCTTCTTTCTCCCCTCGAAGAGATTAAATTAGCCATTATAAGCACACTAAATCCACCTACGCACTTAGAGCTTTAAACAGGAGAAACTGCTGAAGGTATAAATTAGTCACTGTTAGGTGATTTTGATTTTTGTAAGGTGGCCTGCAACAACATCTTGTTCAAGCAACATTTCATTAAAGCATTATGAAGCACCACAGAAGTTTAAGCTTTATGCATAAAAACATTAAAAAGGCTATAAAAGGTCTCGAATGCAACAGCATATTCCACAGCTGATGTTATGTAAACTATCTTTTTAAATCAATGCTATGAGCTCCAGAAGCTTTATATACAGATTTTCTACCCAATCCTGCCCTCTGGTGTACATTTGGCATGCATCACTTTCCGAGTCCACGGATCAAAAGCAAACTGTCAAAAGCCTGAAGCATATAAACGAAGACACTACATTTAGAGCAATCCTTTTTCAAGTCTTTGGAAAAAGGACATCTTTAAACCATTTAAAGACACAGGAAAAACTGCAGGGGAGTGATTCAAATAAACTATACTGGCAATATATTATGGAACACTTATCATAACATAGCTCCTAAAATACCCCAGCACAGCCACTTACTATAAATGTAAATATTTCAGAAAAATTGGATTTTATACACACATATGTATAAGAGCATGAAGATGCAAAGAAATATGTATTTCTAAAATAATAAACAAAATTAAACTCTCAATGCACAACCATGAAAATCCATGTGAGAACCTGAACTATTTCCATTCTCATATTCAAGCAGGACAAAATGCAACAAAATAAACCATCAGTCAAGAATATTTTCCAGAAAAGAAGCAATTTAATTGTTTTGAAGACATTTGTAACTTCTGCTCAAATTTGCAAGAAAACACCCACAGGAAAAGTTTTTGCCAACTTCTCCCTCCAAAATCTCACAGGAAATGGAGAGCGTAAGTAAAATCCTTTCATCCCAAATTATTTATTCTTTTCCTCTTTGCTTCTGCACGTGTCCAGTGAAATCCACTTTTCTTATTTCCACTCGAGAACCTCAACCACTGAGCCAGAAAAGATGGGTTTGGATCTTGATCTATCTTGCTCATGTTCTACATTAATAATTCATCTACTAGATCAATACTCCCTTCATTCCCCCATCAAGAAGTCACCTAAATTAAACCAATAACAGAGCAATTTTAATTCCTCCATTCAATAAGTATATTATACTTGAGAATATAACACTGATTACTGCATTTCCTCAGAAGAAAGTGGCTCAACTTCAGCAGGAGAGAAGTCATGTATTTTAATATAGTGTTTACACAGTGTACTGTACAAGCAGCATTGTATAAATTACCAAGAAAAGCAGTTTTCAATTATAGTATCAAAACTAAAAATGTGAGTTTACATGAATTAATTGCATTTTTGGTGTTTCTACAATATTACTACTTACTATTACTATTATTATTATTTCAGTTTTAATGCTGACACAAGATAAATGGGCAAAGAAAAAAAGCAAAGAAACTTTCAATAACATGACTGGTAGAATTTGCTTTCCAAAACAGAAACTTTGAAAACCCTGAGGTATATTAAAATCTGGTGCAAAAGAACAGTTTGCATTTAATTTTCCATAGAACAAAGGATCAATGACTGGGACGTGTATTCTACTACTTTACTGATCCCTTGCGCGCGGCCAAAGAACACAAGTACTTACTACTCGACTGCATCCTTGAAATCCCATTACTGGCTCCATGCAAATTGGAGTCAAAGCTCTGACTGTTCCTCACAGTGACAGGAGAAGCAGCAAAGCCAGCAGTACTGCTAATGGTGGGGGTACTCGGCATCCGAGCGAGGTTAGGCATGCTTCTGCGGAGTTTGTCTGGAGCGAAAGAAGACAACATCCACAGTCAGGTCAGAATTTCCAACAAACACAGGCAGCCTCCACGTAATTTCTGTAGAAAATCAGAATTATAACAAACTATTTCAACAAAAAGAGAGGTTTTGCTCTACCAGAAGAATATGAATATGTTATTGACAGCCTTCAAAGTGAACCATTATGACTATTGTAACAGCATGATTATTCACAAGTAATTTTAAGGACACCAATAGACCAATTTGCAGAACTGCAAGGATTTAAACAATAAAGAATGATGAGTTTCACACAGATGTGTAAAGTAGGTCAGGTGAACCATGCCCTAAATGTGCCTGCTTCTTTGCAGTGAAAACAAAAGCAAATCTGCATTGTCAGTCAGACACAGCTATTTACTCTGTGGATGTCTAAAGACAGGTGAGAAATCCATCCTAAGTGACTGAAGTCTTGCTTTCAGGTGCCAATAAGATGCTAAATAACTCCATTCAGAACCTAACCTTGTTAGCGTGTAAAGTTTCTGCAGGCAGCCATGTGCAAAACCTGCAAAGTCTTGATGCTGTTCAGTTGCCTGGAACCCTGGGTTGATACAAGAATTTTCAAATCAAATGCTTCTCCCTCCTACCTCGCTTGTGGTATCTGATTTGGTAGGCATTTTCAGAATAGGTTTCTTTGTAGGGCTTTTCACAAAAAGAAAGCTGCAAATGCCCCAAATGTTTTTGGAGCAGGTACAACAGCAAAGGCAAGTGTCTAAGAGGTCAGAAGATGTCTGCGACCCCACTCACAACAGTTCACTTGAAGAGAGAAACCGAAACCTTCCTGACATTTCCAGTCAGCTTCCCAGAAACAACACCAAGTAATCTAAGGGAAAACTCTTCTGGTCTCTTCTGCCGTCAGGCCAAAGGGAGATGACTCAGTTTAGTACAATCAGAAGAGACTGGCAAGAAGGCACAGACTGAAGGACTTGATCCTGTGACGTGACAGACTTCAGTAAAGCACTGCTGTGGGAAAGCAATGGGCATTTTATTAAATTGTCATTGACAACATCACCAAGGTTTGCCTCTTGGCCAGGTTCAGAAGCACAAGTGCTGTGCCCTGCCGAGGTAGCTATGTCCCTCTTCATAGCATGGCCAGCACAGAAGCCACCAGCTCCTGTTCCTGGCATAGGCTCCAATGGCTGGCAGGTTCTTCCACTGCAACAGAAAGCATGGGTGTGCTTGTCTTGTACCAGCAGCTACAACTGCTCTCTCCCACAGAGAGCAGCGCATTTCCAGACTGATGTTTTGTTTTTATGCATAGGAACAACACAGCACACTGCTTGGAACTGCTGCCATGGGTCGACCTCCTGGCTCATAAAGGGCAAGTTCAGTTCACAGAAACAACAGATTTATTTAGAAATCTCTGTTGATCAGTCCACGTAAATATACAACCTATTTAGCACCATCATTAGCTCCTCTAATCCTTAAAGCTGCTAACAAGTGAAAAGTAATAAGACGTGACAGTACAGTTCTATCTATACAAGTTATTAAGAGTCACTAACAGTAACTTCAATAGATGTGATGCCTATATCCAGCAACCTGTGTCACAGAAAGGCTGTATCTCCAACAAAAAAGGAGATGTAAGGTTCAAATCCCTCCCTTTCCTCTGGTTCGAAACCAGAGTATGGTCAAATCCTAAATAAGAACTACTGTATGGACAACCTTTCACCAAACGAGTCAGAATTGTGTTTCTGTGACTAATTACTGACAGTGGCAGACTGAAACTGTCAACGGTACAGCAATGAACATTAGCAAAGGGATTACCACTATGGTGCTGCCAGGTAGTTAAGAATTAATATCAGATACGTAACAATGACAAAACAGTTATCAGGCTTCCAAAACTGTCCTGGGGATGCAAACAACAGCACCCACATAGCTACCGTATGTATCTACTTCTAAAATATTCAAGAATTTTGCAAACTGAAGAGGGAACTGTCCCCCTGTGATGCAATCCTTGGCCAAGAGTGGCAAAAAAATCATGAATATGGGATGTCTGTAGCTACAGTTAATGCTGGAGTCCTAGCCTACCCTTTCAAAGTCCTAGGCCCTGAAATCCTAATTGAACATTACAGAACTTGGTGAAAAAGGTTTGAGCAGCAGGATGGTGGTAGGGAAGATGGCACTGCATAAAATAGCTTTTTTTAGTATCATGTTGTATAGCAGAATTCTTTGGACTCTACATGCTCTTCCACTAAGGAACTGCATCAGCCACCCCAGGCATTATTTATGCTTTGAACTGTCCAGTGGATGCAGCTACAATAGCAGAAAAATAGGTACAGAAGTAGCTTGGATTTCCTCCATGTCTTGGGTGGCCACGTCTTTTGCCTCCTGTTCATTAGTCCCTTCTTGTTTCAGCAGTTTGCTCTGCTGCTGACAATGACAGTCCTCAGGCAGCAGACTCCTGCTGCACCTGCATATTCTCATCCATCAAGCAGCTGCGTTACTCCTTTGATGGGTCCTTGTGTCTGCTGAGATAAATGGCCCTGAAAAGCAATGAAAATAGCAGGTCAGTTTTTTGTTTGGGGAAAACCCAGAAATGTTCGCCTTGATGGCATTTTGCAGCTTTCATCTCCTTGGATGATGCATCCTCTTTCATCTTCTTGAAGTTTGTTCTGTCACCTGCTTCCCTCCTAAGAACAGTGGAAACAGTCTTACACAGACGTTTTGTTTGTAAATGAAATGCAGGCTCTTGTGAGCTTAATATATGGAAGCAGAAGGTGGGAGTTATGTGATTTTAATATTATTTGAGGCCACTGAGATGTGATGAGATATGAACTTGCTGGAAATATACGAGAAGAAAACAAAAATATTTTTCAAGCTGCTTTCCCTTCCAGACCTCTTTGCTCTCCTAAGACTGATGAGAAAATTAACAGAGAGGAGAAGTGAAGGTGTAGAGATGTATTCTCAGCTGAGAATTAATTTGCTCAAGTAGTCCTGTTTGTGATGAACACTGGAATTTGCTACAGTTTCTGCTACCTCTTCTGCACTAATCTGGTTCAGTGGCAAACCTAAAAAAATCCTCAGTTGTTTGCAGTTTGCTTTGTTAGGAAGATGTGGATAGTAACAGAAGTAAGGGATTTCAAAGGACCCACAAGTGTTCAAGAAATGACTGGATGTGGCACTTGGTGCCATGGTGTAGTTGGCAAGGCGGTCATCAGTCAATGACTGCAGTTGATCTCCAACAGCATCAATAGTTATTACTGTGACCCACTGCTGAGTCTCAACTATAGTTTCAGCTGAACAAAATACAGTGTTTAAGCAGAATGCAGTCATGTAAAGCATCACAGATGTATCTTCACTTTTCCCAGCCCTGAGATAAAATATCACGATCTACAGACATAGTATTGTTGAGGTATTTGTATGTGTGAAGAAAACTCAAAGATAGATCATGCAAGGGGAGTTAATAATCCGTTCCTGGTTATTACCACCTTCTAACAATAATTCATGCATATAAACAGGTGCTTGTCATTTCATGAGCTTTCTTTAGGCAGCATACATTGCCCTTTCACATATCTGCAGGAGAATGAAACATCAAAAATTGCCTACTGCATGTTTACACTTTTCTCTGTATGTGGCATCCATGCTGAATTAGCCCATTGCCTCTACAGCACAAGAAAAGCTGGGAATTGTGAAATACAGAATCCTTTGCCCTCAACTGAAAATGTCCATGAAAAGGCCACCCCACAGCACAGATCATATTCACTACTGCTAGAAATGGGTCACAAAGCAGGCAAAAGTGTCCCTTCTTTGTCAAACATTCCACAAAATTACAGTGAAGACAACAGTTCGCCTCTCACCCAGCTGCTTCAGTTCTGATTTTTTGCCAGGAAGTTCTTCCCTTGATGCTATTTCTTCTCTGAAGTCAGCTCGGGATCAGTGGCCCAGCTTCTTTCTGGCAGGACACCAGAACAGGCAGCACCTGCTTTCTGTCTTCTGATCCCTGCACCGCTGGTGGCCATCTCCGTTCCACTGCTTCTTTTTTTTCCTTTCCTGACCTAATACTATCACTGGGCGAAGATTAATTCCGTGTAGCACGCAAACAGACCTTGTCCTCGAAGCAGAGCTGCTCCAGAAGAAGTGTGCTCTTGGTGGGCTGCCAGATGGGGACTTCTGTAGCAGTCCTTGGTCAGTATCGTCTTCTGTCTGCCAAAATGCCTCATCCAATGAGGTTCTCCTTGCAAGGAGGCCTTAAGTTCACTCTACAGTGAAGTCTCTTGAAACACGTTTTTTCCTTCATGGTTATTCTCTGCAAGTGTTGTCAATGTTTTATTTGAACAAAAGGACTCCCAAACCTCACCAAAAGCGCAGAAATGTGAAACAATGAATCAGAATTATTCGTGTCTCAGGGAAATCTGTATCACTGTTTTAGCTATGTTAGCAGTTTCTCACACATATTTAAATCCTTCACACAAATCCTGCAAATTCAATTCTGCCTTATCTGTATTGTATGCACAAATAGGTCAGGGTAAAACCATAAGGAAAAAAACCTTGCTTCTTGATTATAAGTATTATGTTCTACATTGTGTAGACATTCAGAGTGTGTTCTGAAATCCTTAACAAACTCGTAGACTACATCTATTACAACTTCACTTTACAGGATTAATTTCTCTTCCTCATCTCTGAAGACCTGAGATGAGTATCTGCATTATATCTGTTACAGTTATAACATTTGTGACATCCCAAATACACCTGGGTCTTTTTAATGGTCTGTGGAAACATCAGCTGCTGCAATAGAGACATCAGTTTGTAAAAACACAAATACAGATTAAAGCAAGTCCTTCAATTAAGTGAGTGATGCCATTCTCAATATTGTCAATGCCTACATTTTATTCAGAATTATTAGTTTATCTCATCCTGGCTTCACAGGCATATGTCTCCCGCCACAGATAGTTAGAGCCGATTAAAGATTTTTCCATTAGCCTTCCAAGAGTTCCCCACTGATCACTGTCCTCACTATAATCCAAAGGCAGCAAAGTAAGATTATTTTTCTCATTTTCTGTAAAGTCTGCAGCAATTTCCTAGAGAGAATTTTTCCTTTCTTACAGAGCAAGAGAGGTTATGAGCAGAAAACAGTTAAGTCTATGCTGAACCCATATCTAAACACAATGTACTGCCCTTGAAATGCTGCTCTTCTATGTCTGTCTGGAGTTTGCTTAAAAAAGCCAAAAAACAAACAGAAACCACAACTGCAGCTTTCAAAATGAGGCAACTGCCAATGATGTCCATAATATTTTTGCAGTGTAGGTGAGAAAGTTACTCATAACTAGTAATTTCTGGAAAATAAGAGCAAAGTTTTTCGAGTGAATAGTATCTGTGGCCTGTTTATGTCCAGCTCCTGGGTGATGCCAAACACATTGTCCAACACCTCAAAGTTCTTGAGAAAAAGGTCAACCAGGCGATAAAATTGGTGGTCTTTTACAATTACACACTTCGTAGTTAATAAACTAGAAGTCTAATGTTTTTAGTGCCTTAAAGGTTTCCATGCCTTTCCATGCAAGAAATCCAATGCCTAAGTTCCACTGACATGGAACATGAAAAAAATCATTCAAAACACATTTGGGAGCCAGATAAAAACATGGCAGCAACACATCATTCTCTTGTTCCTGAACAAAAATTCCCCAAAGCCTTCCTTTCTATCTCCCAACATTTCTGCAAGCCCAGCAATGCTGTCCCACTCTTGTACCTCCCTAACAAGAGAAGTAACATTAAAATTAATATGGCACAGATGCTGTACCGACACCCACGCTGCTCTACCCTCCGTTAACATCACCACTCCTTCTATATTGCCACTTGTCAATTATACTTCCATGACATGGCTTACTTTGAATAGAAGCGGTTTGGGTGCCAACTTGTCATGTCTTGTTTGTCAGAAAAGCAACATGCATACCTGTAGCACCATAAATAGCAACTATATGTTGTTTTGAACAACAGATTTATATCCTTGCCCAAGGGTGAGCTGTAACCTGCAATGTTACAAACAAGACCCTGGCTGGAAATGGACTGTTTAGAATTAACTTGGGGGAAAGATGGAAGGTATAGGAAAATAAAATGCAGTAGAAAGAAGAAAATTGTGATTATAATACGGAAAGAAAAGAAGTTAACAGCAACAATGGAGGGAAACTTAAATCGTGAGTAAGCACTGAGAGACAAATCTTCCAGATTCTGGAATATATCTCAAATGCAGTGCAAAAAAGCAGCAATGTCTCAGGATAGTTTGGGAGTGACGTTATCTCCAACTACTTTAACAATCAGCCTTAGCAGATCTGGAACAGAAGCAAGGTGCCATAAGCACTCATCACAGCACAGCTGCATTAAAAGCAAACTCAGGAATAAAAAAGAAAATGAAAATCTGAAAACCCTGATCTGTATTTTACTGCATCCACAATGGACATGCGTACATCAAGCTTGAAAGGCCCAGAGGTTCTTCTAACCAACTATCAGCCTGCTAAAACATGCTCTTCTTTATTTTTTGTTTCTTTCCTCACTTGTGGTCATCTTTGCAGCATTTTTAAACAGACTAAAGCAACAACTTTCATGACCAGGTCACAGATTACATTTTGTAGAAAACTGCTTAACCGTAACATACCTTAATCATTTACACAGGCTTAAATGATTTGTCACAATTTATGTACAATTCATCTTTCAAATGGCACTGGCACTTGGCAGAGAAAAGACCACTTCTCAGAAAAGCATGCAACCCACCTCCATTAATCCTATTTGGTTGCTGCTCTGGAGTTTGGGCTTGAGGAGAGTAGAAGGGCTGCTGATAAGTATTTGTAGGGAATTGTGGGGAAGTAGGGCTCCTCCTGCAGTCCCGGATACTGGAGAAAGTCTGTGAGTGAGGAATCCCTCTTTGGAAGGGGGAGCAGCGAGTCAGACGTGGCTGCGGAGGTGGAAGGTGGTCAAACTCTTCCTCATCCTCAAGACTATAGCGATCATATTCCTGGTCACTGCATGTCCCTTTTTTTCCCGCATGCAGAGAAACACTGGAAGTGTGCCTTGACACAGATGCTGAAGTTGAAGCATAATCTTGCCTAAGGCCTGTAAATTCCAAGAGGAGGATGATTCAGCTTCTGCTAAGTGATTAACTCTTAATATGCACTTCAATCTTGAAAACTAAGCAGGTAAGTAGACAGAATTTTACAGCAAGAATTGGATTTAATATGTAATCAGGCTGAAGATCTGATGTAGCATTCATCTGATCTACCTTTCAGGCATCTGATCTACCTTTCAGGCATCTAAGCCTGAATTCTTTCCCGCAAAATCTTTTCTAATAAAATACTAAAAAAGAATACAGGAGTCTCCAAAAGATATCTTAGATGCCTTTCTTAAGATGAACCACCCTTAGGAGGCACCTATTTCTCTGCCAATAAAAAGACTACATGCGTGCTAAGTTTTTAACTTCTCAATACTCTTGATTAGAGGAATTACACATTAGTTTTCCAAGCTATTGCTACTGAACTTTTGTATTCATGCAATAAAAATGTTTACAATGACATTTCCTAAACTTACAACCCATCCAAATCTTCTGGCTCTCCAGCCTCCCTGAACAAGAATTAGTTCCTGATACCATCCAGTCTCATGGACAAGGCTTAGTGGTAACATAACTGTATTTTACACAGGTATACAATCCTATCACCCCCTTCCCAAAATGCCAGGTTTTGAAAACCATCTCACTATTAGCACTACCCTGTAAGAGCCTGTTTGTTCCAGGTCAAGTGAGAGGGAAACATTCACATCCCTTGCACATCCCTCCTTTCTCCAGATGCATGGCAGCCAAGGAAAAACCACTGCACTTCCAGGAGCCAAGTAACTCTGACAGTAGCTGCAGATAACAACCTTACTAGACTTACAAGAAGCCCTCAGCTTTAACAGATGTCTTTGCTTCATAACGGCAACTTCTTAACACGCTTCCTCTCCCCCTCCTCGAGTGGGAGTTTCTATTTGTGGCTGTGAAGAGAGCGTGCCTGTGTGCACGTATAGAACTGCCACTTTCCACGGGATTAAGTGGTCAACAACTGTCACATGCTCAAACATTCTCCACCAGCTGGTACTACAAGGATGAGATACAACCATTGCACCTGACACAGATTTGAAGAAAAACCAGCATTTTTCTTTCCAGTCTGCCAATGCCCTGATTCCTTAAAGAGCTAAGTACCTGAAGTATTTTTTAAACCTCACTCTGGAGATGAGCACAGCTGTTATTTAAGTAATGCAGTCCTTTGTATCTTTGACAGCCATAACTTTTTTTTCTTTTTAAAATTAGAACACTTGTTAATTTCTCTGCTGAACATGATGCGTGCCACTAGATTTTCAGCAAGTTCTCCTGCTGACAGGTGAACACTGCCTGCTCAGTCTCGTGGCTTCAGCCAGATCACGGCTCTAATTTTTTCTTCCCATTTTATTATTTTTGTTTTATATAATCACTTATTACTTGGCATTTTCATTCAGGCCCCATCTGTGAATTTCTCTTGATTTTAATCTCATCACTTCCTCTTTGATATTTCACTTGGCACTAACAGGATGCAGGAGAAATATTCCACTTACTGTCTCAGTGACCTCTAAGTCAAATGCCTTTTATTTATTAATAAAGACATTTAACAAAAATTACTATTAAGCCAAACTATAATCTATGTCAAAGAAGTCTCTAGGCAAATTTGTGCATCATCACTAGCTTTAAACCAAGATATTAAATTTAAAGGCCCCAATTCAGTATTTAATGGGGATTTCATTTCAAAACTCATCTGAAAATTTAAGAAAATTGAAGTGGAGGCAAAGAAAGCCAAGAGAGCTGCTTATTTTTACCTTTCTCATGAAATGCATGCATGAGAAAAATGTTTTAGCATCTCCTCTCTCCAGAAACAAAATTATTGCAATTAATATTCAGAAAAATATAAACATCAAATTTTGAAAGATCCAGGACCAGTTCAGATTAACCTAAACCCAACAACATGCATATCTTCTCCATGGAGGTGAGGAGTTTTTCCACCTACCACTCAAGAGGCAACACTGTTTAAAAAAGATCCACTTGACTGAGACCAGACCGGAGCAGTTTTAACTGTTACGGGAAATCTTCCTCAGACTATTAGGAAAACCAAAAAAAGTGCCACCTACTCTCCTCCTGTAGACGAGCCATGATCTGAACATCAGTGAGGTCCTGCAGCTTGTATCCCATGGAGATGGAATCATCTTCCAGCTCCGAAGTGCTCAGTTCACTGTCTATTGATGACTGTGGACTCAAAGGGGAACTCCTAGAAATGTACCCTATGTAAGAAAACACACACTTTAGGCTACAGATACGTCTGGCCATCTTTCATTCAGAATCATCTGCTCTTTACATTACAGTAGCTTAAAACATTTTCTGAATAGCACATAAAAACTTTCAGAAGTGTAGTTCAATTCACTAACAATTAGCAAAGAGCTTTGATATTCATGAGAAGTAGTAAGTGCAGGAATGGATCATGAATTCCTCAGCTTGATCCCAAAATAGCATTGCATAGCCCAGACAATGAATAATTTACCCAACACTGTTCTGATACAGCTCAGATTAGTTAGTGTAGTCTAACCACATCTGCATTTATATCTCTCTTATGGGACTGTGGTTCTCCCTACTCTGTTTTGAAAAACTAGTGGGTATGTGTCACTGACTTTTGCTCAGTACTCAAATGCTGTATCAGAGCAATTTAGCTAAATTTTACTATTCTTTTTTAAAACTATTTATAACTATCAACAACAGTAAAAATTAAGGTTGAACATCATGCAACAGAGAAAGCATTGCTTCCTTCACAGAGCTACCTTTTGGAAAGGACCCAGATCCTATTTTTTCCCTGTATGTGATAGTAAAATATAAACTAATTTGCAATTAGTTGCATGAGCTACTTGTTGTCCAACTTTAAAGAAAAATCCCATCAACTAAAACAGTAAACCATTTTCTAATATCCTCTGGACCACCAGAGACCCACAGCCTGCAGGGCAAGAACTGCTGTGACTACAGCTCACCAGCTATGCTTGTATCACAGGTGTGTTTGCATCTTCTAGCACTGCTGAAAGCAGCCACCTAAAATTCATCATAAATTCAGCTATTTTCTAACAATATCTCCGAAAGAAAAGGACAGGCAGGGGATTACTTTGCTTTGGAAGGACTGTATGGAGTAAATGTGTTTGCTTTCTTAAATGTGCAAGTTACA
The DNA here is from genome assembly GCA_013397845.1 of Melanocharis versteri. Classification (NCBI taxonomy): domain Eukaryota; kingdom Metazoa; phylum Chordata; class Aves; order Passeriformes; family Melanocharitidae; genus Melanocharis; species Melanocharis versteri. Next base: position 186,195 of record VZTG01007409.1, on the reverse strand, counting down.
GCAGTCCCTGAGGTTCTGCAGAGGTAGTCACAGCTGTGCTCTTTTGGAGCAGCAGTGGGAAGCCACACAAGGTACACAAGGGTATCTCAAATAGCATGAGGTTATTTAGGAACTAGGCTTCATCCCACTGAATAGGGAAGACATTTCACTCACATGCAGACAGCTACAGCAGGCGCTCTGTCTGGAGCTGTTTCTCACCCACAGTGTCCATATGCCTTAAAACAGGGCTTTCTGCAGTGATTTCATGCATTGTAAGGACCACTGCACATAGATCGGTGTGACACTGATGCTAACATCCTCAGCCCACGCCTGCTCCTGCCAGCAATAAAATGTTAATGTCTCTCCCCCAGAAGGTTATCTTCTCCACTGCCACGGCAGTTTAAGAGAAGTCACAGATACAAACTGACTCCTGATATCTGTAGTGAAGAAGGAAAATGCAAATCCTTGCAATTTACACACCACAAAAAGCTTGCAATTTTCCTAGAACTTGTGTGTTCCTTGAAAATCAGTGGAAAACATAAAATAAATCATGGACATTAGCAACAACACCAGTATGAAAACGGGCATGATTTTGCCAGCTCTTTTTAATATAGATAAATTCTTGCTGCAATTTCATTACACAGCTGCACATATGTTTCTGTAGACACAAGGACGGGTCACTGTGGGGCAGAAACGAGCAACAAAGCTGGGGACTGTTTAAGCTGACACAGTCACAACTGTACTAGTGGGTAAATCATTAGTGGTATTTACTAGCATCACTTTCCTGTAGCATGCTGCATAACACTTGTAGTTAACAGCCAAATTTTAGGTAATTAAAAAAAAATAACTCTGAGATGTGAGCTCATACACAGTCATCCAAAAACTGTACTGCTGTTAAATGCTAGCAGGATTTGATTAAATCAAGCACTTCTTTAAGCACCGTAAATCAATAAAAAGATAAGCATTACCTGTCCGTTCAGGTGTTAGTATTGCTTTGCTGGAGGTTTTAGAGAAGCTGGGACTATTAAAGCCATTGGTATATGGGGTGAGTCTTGCAACAGGACTATAGGGAAAAGCCAAGGAGACAGGCGTAGAGAAGAGGTTCCGCCATCGGCTAGCTGTTACGGATGCGAGGGAGGAGGGGGGAAAAACAAGATTTACAGTTATTAATAGAACAGTACTGTTAGAGAGAAAAATCATCTCATCTTAATCTGTTCATCGTACATTTTTTACTTATTACGAGAGGAAAATAACGGTGAAAATTCAGCAGCAAATCAGAGGATCAGCACAGTCTTCTGCATGTAAAAGTGAGCTCCAAAAGGTTTTCCAGCAAATATATCTGTTGACTACTTTTTATATATACATCTTTTTGGTATATATTCATCACATCACACATCACTGGGTGACCAACACACAAATAACTAAGGAAGTAAAACCTGCTACAGTTAGCAGAGAAACAAAAATGAAATTTGTAGTGCTCTTCAAGGAATTGTTCATGGCAATTAATCACCACACAATTGAATTAGCAGCTAAATTATCAGTTATGGGAGTTCAGAGACACAGCAGTAAAAGATGCTTAACCATAAAGTGCTAAAAACAACTGTAATCCCATATCAAGCTTTTAAGCCACCATATTTTCCCTTCTCTTTTTACAGCATCAAATTCCTGATTGCATAAGCATGATTTTTTTTTTTTCAGTGTTTCTGGAATAACAGAACAAGGCATCCCTTTTTCTACATATGGCTTACAAAAAGCTTGCAAGGCATCTGGTCTTCTAAGCAATATCACAAAGCGCTCAGAGCAGGCAAAAATAAAGCTAAAGGCTTACTTAATTTATATTTACATTTATTTAATTTACATTTTCTTAGCTCACTCAGCAAAAATATTAATACAACTGTCCTTTGTTTTGCCTATTTTTACACACCTTGAAAAAGTAAAATAAACAATAGTCACATGCTCTTCCAAAAATAAATAAATATTAGTAATGAAATTGTTTTAAGGAAAATTTTAAAATATATAAATTTCAGAGAACTTATACAGATACAAGGAAAAATGAAAAACACGTGACGGTGTTGCTTTTTTTAAATAGAATCTGTTTGGTACTCACAGAAGTTATGCACAGTGACAGAAGAGGGGGAGCCAGGAACATACACCTAGCTTTGAAATCAACAGCATAACCTCAATGCTTAGCACAAGTACTTTGCAGTGTCAGATGCCACCAAGTGGTTTTCAAAACCAGAAGGGTCCAGAAGCCCTCAAAAGCCATTCTCCATCACATGGCTACTTAATACCACAATCTGCTGTGTTATTTAATTCTTCTGGTCATTTTACACACTAACAGCTATTCAAATAACACTCAAGTTTTCTGTTTCCAAACCTCACTACCACCAAAATGATTTAGCAGGACATACAAACTTTATTCTTCCTTCTTGCTAACATCAACTCCAAGTAGCCATGAGAACAGCAGGGAAGGATGTCCCGGCGGGCTGTCAATCACAGCCTCACAACCTTTTGGAGTAATCGGTTTGTCACCAATCCAAACGGTGCCATTTCTCCTCCTATTCCTTTTGCTTTGACCCACTTATATGTATCCTGGGTTTGTAAGGAGCAAAAGCCTTCTCAACTCTTCCCACAAGTGCTACTTAGCTTGGAGTGAAGACAACTGCCTGGTTCCAGCACAGGCACAAAGAAGTCTGCTGGGGACAGGGAATACCTGCAGGGCTCAGGCCCTGAGGAAGGTAGCTAAGGACACATCTATGGATGCTGACAGCTTGGTGGCAGAGAGATTTTTCAGTGTCTGCCTGTGTCCGTGAGTGTTCCTACTTTCTCACAGAACTAGCTGCAAAACAGCTAGTCGGCTTTTGTAAATAACTTACTTATCATGCACCTGTGAGATGTTTTTGGACACTGTTATTGTAGGACCAAGGTCTCTTTAGCAAACGTGTGTGTTCTGGATCTAGCCAATAGCCCTGGTGTGTGGTTAGCTAAGATCCAATGGCTTTTCTGTAATTCTGAATATAAAACCCTACTGCATGTAAATAAAGAGGGGGCATTTCTATCTAGTCACTCCTGAGTTCGCTTCTCTCCTTCCTCCCCGGGCCGTGTCCGTACTTGCGACACACATCAGTAACATATAAAAATTCAAACTGTGTTCTTTGCTGTCCCCTCATCGAAGAATTATTGCCATTCTCTCATTTTCTGTGATTCTAGTTCGTTCAAGCTCAAAGAAACCCAAAGGTCTGAGATCTTTAAAGGCAGCATCAGCATCACTTTCAGGAAATTGCTCGATGCCAAGCCACACAACACAGACTTCCCGGCTGGACTGTTCGTCCTTAACATTCACTAATGTGATCAGTTCTAAAGTGAAGCATTCAAGTGTCTCAGGACAAAAAGGAGAGCAAACACAGATGGACATAACTCTACAAACTAGCAATTAACACAAGTCCCTGGGGATGAGATTAATTCACAAGGCGTTAATAACAGCAAATTGATCTGAGGCATATCACATCCAAAATTAATGTCTGTCATTTCCACCAGGAACCATCAATAAGAGCAAGAGATGACAATTCCTTGCGATTTCATTTTGCTGCCTAGCACAAGCTACAGCTTTGTAGCAGCCTGATCATTTGCCAGGCCAATTAGCTGCCAGCATGTTGTCACCTCCAGATGTGGTCAGGCACACAGCATAAATAAACATCATTCATTACCCTCTACAATAACCGCTGTGAGCTGGCCCACTGAGCACAAGGCAACAGTTATCGCGACTGTGAAAGCAAGAGCCCACACCAAGAATATAATTAGTATTTATGGCCAACCAGATTTCAAACTCCTCTTTCAAATAGCATGTTTTCTCAGGGAATGATGGATGGAAGACGCCAAGAAGCTCTATCTACACTAACCTCTATATATACTAAATCTCTAGCGATAGCAATGTAAAATATTTCCACTTCTACAAACTTCTGCCACTGTGCCTAAAATAAAACTTTCTAGTTTAAGCCTCAGGAAAGGATGGATACTTTTTAGGCATATAATTAAATCCATCATTTAAGATTAAATATAGAAAACGGTTTTCATTAGGTTTCAAATAGAAATATCAACAAATATAGAGGAGTACTTTATATCAACAAATATTGAATACTTTGTATCAACAAATATCAACAAATATTGAGTACTTTACCGTACTAACAAAGACAGCAAAACTAGACTTACTGAAGTCTTGTGCTAATGCCAAAACCATAAAAAGGTACGTAGGAAGAGAGTGCTACAGACATGTAGGCAAATATGTAAATTCATGTAAAATTTGTAAAATCCCAAAATTGTGCAATGGATAGTAATTTTTGAATAGGTTTTTAGCTCCAAACTGAATCTGAGACTGCCTTGGTTAGCATGAGAAGCACCACTCTGCTGTGCATGGACAAGACAATGTTAAGACCTTTATTTTATCCTAGCTGTTCAGCTCTGAATTTTACAGTATTTGTAGCTTCTTCTTAAAGCCCCAATGCCAGTTGCCTGCAGATGAAGTAAAATGATCAGGTACCCTTTAAAAACAATGAAAGTTTCTAATCTTTGCAGTTGAATAGAAACATAGATAATCTTGCTCTGAGTAACTTATACTGAAGATGCACTGAAGGAAGGGATTCAGCCATGAAAAGGAAAGCAGGGGCATCTAAAATAACTATCAAGAGAAAAGAAGCCAAAAAATCCATTTCATTTACTGAGAGCAAAGAGGTAAACACTTTCAATTTGACTTCTTGAAGCATTAAAGTGGTGGAACGAATATCGCAATAAAATAAGCATCAATTGTCCCAGTCATCTTAAGTCTTCAGTTATTAGAAGAGTCCAACTTTTTGGGTGTGACTTCCTTGCTTTTGATAAATTCTTAGTAACTAGACTGCTGATAATGCACTGTGTTACACAGTACCTACTCTGTTAAAAAAGGACTTTTCAAACTGACCACATAAGTAAGCAGTCAAAACCGTTCCTTTAAAAATTAAAATCAGCAACAAGTGAGACTGCTCATACCTTTAAAATATTTACTAACAGAATTGAAGGTTTAAAAATTAATTAAGACCTTATTTTTACAACATCCCGGGAGACATCAAAAGGCTAAAACAGATGAAAATAATAACTCATATAGGAAAATATAAGCAACTAATTAAAAAATAAAAATATTCACCATACTGACTCCTGTGAATAATCAGTGTTTAATAAGAACTGTTACAAAATTTCACATGAAAGCCTGAACAAGTACACATCTACAGAATGGCATCGCTCAAAAGGAACGGCACATCCTGCAAAACCACAGGATGCTGCACCATCTTTAAAGCAATACCCTTCCTAAATCTAATTCCTCATTTAAGCTACATAAGGTAAAAAAATTTCCTAAACATACATAGAAGCATGTTTTTGAAAGGCAAGATGAAATTTGCTATTTAACTTAATGGGAACATTCATCAGCTGGAACACAAGGTAAGAACTGGTAGAGATCCTTGTTATGCTGTTTTAATTTTGAGGGGTTACATTGATGTCAACAGGGACAGTTCAACCACAGATCCTCTACCTGAGGAATCAGATACACCTAGAACATCAGATGTGATATATCTAGGACACGTGGGTGACCAAGCACTGGAAGAGGTTGCCCAGAGAGGTTGTGCAAATATCTCCCTCACTGGAGATATTTGAAAGCCATATGGACACAACCCTGTGCAATGTGTTACAGGATGACCCTGCTTGAGCACGGAGGTCAGACCAGATGACCCACTGTGGTCCCTTCCAGCTTGACCCATTCTGTGATTCTGTGGTCATATTAGCTAAGGCTGTCAGGGTTTCCAAGAAACCAAACGAAGTACACACACATTTTAAACACCTTCCATTTTCATAACTCCATTCTGAAACTCAGTGAGCTCAGTTTGCCAGAACAAGAACTTAGTTCCACTCTAAGCAACACAAATATACAATACTTTTTTGCTATAAAGACAGAAAACAATAAAATCATATATATCAGTGTTGTACTACTGACTAAACATGCTAAATCATATGAGGCATTACCTGGCTTGTTTATCCACTCAATTAGTTTAAGTTTTGTATGGGCCTCCAGGCCAAAGTCAAAAATACTTTTTAACCTCAAGCTAAAAACAAATGATATTGCATATATGCAGACATTTGAATATGGGTTCTAATTACATAGCCTGAACAAAATCCTCTTTCAAGCCAGTGCTGGAGGAACATTTACAATACTGTCAATCCATAGTACTGCAAATACCTTCCTGCCAACGCAATTTCTTTAGAGCAGAAAACCCAAACCACTTCCCTGGTGCATTCTGCATGTGTGGTTGCACAGCAGCCACACTTAAAAGAAAAATACCTCTCATGGGAGTAAAATACAGAGAGCTACATAGAAAACAGAAGCATTTAGCTGATCACAGGAGAAAATCAGGAGTACTAGAAGGGAATTCAAAACCCTCTCTTCACCATAGACAAGAATGCCTAAGCCAGCTAAAAGGCATCACCTCAGTGAGGTGTAACTAATACCTTCCTCTCAAAGACGAGTATCTAACCTCCACTTTCGGTCCCTGTAAAAAAGGAATTCAGAGTTTGCAAACTACTCATGCAGTCAGATATATATCTGGGAATCGCTAAGTGTCTAATATACTGAAAAGACTGACAGAGGAGAACATGAAGACAGTCCCCACTACACACTGAATAATGCTGTTATTGGAACACTGGCTCAAGAAGCAGGAAACACGGGCTTCCACTACTCAGCAGGCTGTACCGATTTACGTGAGTCGCTCGAAAACCCAGAGTTCCTGTAAGAACTTGAAGCAGTATGAGGTGGAAGACAGGTGCTAGATACCTACCAGGAACCAACACTGTGCTGCCCCTATCCAGTAACAGATCTTCAGGGAACCAAGTTTTCAAAGAAGCAGAATCTGTATTTCAAGTACCTCAGCAACTCTCGAACACATGGACCTTGGAAGTACATGCAATCCTTTGGTCTGTTTCACAGGGTGAGGCATTCACCTTCTGTGCTCAGGACTGTTAACACCTTCCATAGCTTATCAAAACACAGGGCTTCAAAGCCTTCCTTTGCAATTTTAACTCCTAAAAATTCACCTTTTTGAAAAAAATATGGGTTGATCAGTTACAAGATTATAAAATCTGGGCTTAAGACAGCAATGTTTTCAGTTCTAGTAACTGTGAATAAAAGTATTGAGTTGAACCTGTAAATCTGGAAGTTAGTTTGGGGCATGTCCATTTTCCCATCTTGTTGAATGTTATACAGAAAACTTCTTGACTTTTCAAGCGGCACACTCCTAGTTCCAGTCTCCCACAGCCATCAGCTTTGGTCATCCCATCAGTTTCTTCCAGTTTGATTTCTTAACCACAGCTGTAGCTCAGTCAGCCATCCTACTAGTGGCAGAAACTTAGCCATCAGGCACAGTCACACCTCATATGCTTAATGCACATTTCCAGTCACACTGGAACTGTCATTGCCCAAAACTATTTCCCAGCCCTGTCACACACAGCTCACAAAATGCTTGAGGCTTGTTTGTCATTTCTGTCTGCTGATTTCTCCATCACGACAGAGACAGCACCCCCTCATCCCCAACTGCAATGAGAACAGAAACTTCCCAAGTGTAGACTGCACAAGACTCTCCTTTCAAGAGTCAGAAGATTTGAGGGATAGGGGGAAGGTGTTTCAAGATTTGGTTCTATTTCTCATTATTGTACTCTGATTTGATTGGTAATAAAATAAATTTTTCCCCAAGTCAAGTCTGGTTTCCCCGTAATGTTAACTGGTGACTGATCTCTCCCTGCCCTCATCTTGACCCACAATCCTTTCATTATATTCTCTCTCCCCTGGACAGCTGAGGATGGGAATGATAGCATAGCTTTGGTGGGCACTTGGTATCTAGCCAGGGGCAATGCACCACATGGACACACAGCAATAAATTAGGAGGAACTGAGAAAATTCATAAAGATTGTCCACTTTCCTCTAAGCCTAGGAAAACTGAAAAGCAAATTTAAGAGCATGTGAGAACTTCAGTTTTAAAAATATGAGAAAACTGGGAGTACCTGAAAAGTTTGTTGCCCAATTCATCCACATGAAGCACATCCTTTTTTGAAAAATCGTATTAAAAAGATCTAATATCAGCATAGAATGAGAAAGCAGTTCAGTTGGTATGCATCAGTATAAAACTGCTTGATATATAGTGCTAAAACATATACCTCAAGAGCTGCCCCAGCAAAAACAGCACAGACTTCTTTTAAAGGTGCAATCAGAAAGCCTGTCTAAATTGCAGCAGTTCCTGTAACTTTTCAGCTAGCATAGCAAGTAATGCAATTGGCAGTGGTGCCTGCCATACTGCTGTTAGTGACAAAAATGTAAATCTAAGATTCAGGACTAATACTTTGCATGACATAGTCCAGTTGTGCCAATGATCACACCTACTGGTGTGAGCAGGAAAGTTTTGAAGGTAAATGTACAACTACTGTACTTCGATGTATTACTGTGAAAGGCTGACCTGAAAATTGTCTTTGTACACACTGAATGCTGAAAAAACAACCACAGCACCGTCCAGCTGCAGCACACTGAAGAGTATGGAAACTCCAACCACCATTCTCTGACCCAATTTTGTCACAAGAATGATTTTATGACATCAAAGATTTCAAAAGACTAGAAAGGAATCGCAAGGTGCAAGCTACTTTCTAAAAATCCCAAAAAAGGAAACTACATTTTAGCTACATGCTTTGGAGGGCTGGGTTGTGAGTTTTTTCTTGTTTTGTTGCACTTTTTTAACTTGGCTCTTTTTTAAGGCAAACCCTTTACTGTACAGCTATGTAACCAGACAAGCACAGGGGCTTTGTGAAAAATGCAACTGTTTCAGCATTCATTTTCCTCCTGTGCGCACAACTCTACCTGCATGCACACATCCAAAAGCAAATTTTCTGATTAGCGCAAAAAGCCAAACTTGACTTTCCAGCTTCCCTCTTTTGAGAACCTGGCCAAATACTATGCTGAAATACAAAGCCTTAGGCATGACCTAGGGCGCAAATCTCTTTTCCCTCCCCAGCTCCCAGGTTTTATATTAAAAAAGTCAGTCTGACGCATTTCCATTCTATTTGGTGGATTGACCAGAACCCGTGAGAATACGCGAGCAGCTCACATTTCAGCTAGTCTGAAGTAAGACAGATCTTTCTGAGCAGAAGACTCATTCACACGTACTACTACGTAGCATAACCTGGAACAAAATATATAGCCCCAAACTCTTCTATCAAACTATTAGTATTTCATTAATTAAGAAGACTGTTTACCCTACTTAGTTTTAGAAACCTTCAAATAAGGTGTTAAAAGCCTTCAAAAACACAGGAGTCTTACCAAAGGCCACCGTGAATGCAAAAATTAACATGGGAAGACAACACAAACTCACAAAAGAAGAATCCACCAAAGGTTAATAAATCACATCTAATTCAGATTTCACATTTGGTTCTGTCAGTAACTGAACTGGCTATACAGCTGGGATGGTGTCAGGGCAGGCATATTGCTATTTCCCCCTATTCTCTCTCTTCCAGTATTTATTTATGGTGCTTTAGGACGCTGGATCCTATGTCCCAGACACAATGAAGATGCTCTTACATACAGACATTGATAACTGACCTAGACACCTCAGGACACTATTTACTTCCAAGAGGAAGGACAGGGCATGGCTCATGTCACCTCTGCTTGCAAAGGACATGAGCTGTGCCCCTTTGTCTGCTCTGCCTACAATGGCAGCTCAGTGTGACTGGCTCGAATACAGATCTCTGCGTATATCCAAACAAAACTCACTCTGACTACATTCATTAGAGAGAACAATAAACAGGGCTTAAAAACAGAGTTCAAAGACTGCATTCAGTTTTCACTTTTTCTAAGCGACTGAAAAAGACAACTCTTGCAGCACTAGAGCACTACAATGCTTGCATACATCCTACTGAAACAGCTTGCAGATATTCAATTAAAGTCACTGAACAACTTTCTCAGCAGCAGTTCCAGTTGAAAGGGACCTTTATGTTAATTCATTTTTTTAAACAAGGAAGAGTTTCTCAATCCCCTTTACCAGGAAGATGAAGCTCACTTATATCATCACATTTAAGGGAGAGATGGAGAGGTGGAGAACAGCAGCAGGAAGGTGGGACTGCTGAAGTAACATTGCCTCCAAAAGAAACACAGATCAAAGAACACCCTTCAAGATGTGTGTAAGGGCAGGCGAGACACACTCAATGTCTGATACCAGTTGTTTACTCACACACACAGTGCAGAGTAAAACAACAGTATTTCCATCGTATTTTAACAGCTAGAAACAAGAAACGGAACAAAATGGTAACCACCTCACAATGTCACTCACTGGGTAAAGATCTACCACCATGATGTGCAGACAATGCACCTAAGGCCACTGAAACAGCTTCCTCCAACTCTTGCTGGGCCAGCTGGAGAGACCTCCTGTCTCCACTGGCTCTGGCTGTAAATTCCAAGGTCTCTGGTTAGGTTCACCCAGCAGGTACTGAATGAAATGGGCAGGGAAGCCCATGATCCAATAATCTCAGCTAGTAGATCCGAAGGGGCAGCAATTCCTGCGGGCACAAATGAAGAGCTCTGAAGAAGCTCTAAGGAGGCTAGTGCATGACTCAGGGAAAGGTAGGACTGTGGCAAGAAACTAAAGTCTCTCCACAATCAGCATATCTTCACAAGCAGCCAGCTGCACCCAGTCTCGTGGGGATAACTAGTCTGTTGAAATAACCTTGCCAAAAGGTCCATACCACACTAATTCAGGAGCTGTGGCTTTACTCCTCTAATGTGGAAAGGGCATCTTCACAAAGATATTGCTATTGCAGTCTATGGCACTAAGATTTAAGCAGAATTGTGTCAGAAGTCATGACATATACACCACCTCAGCATTGCTGGAGCATTATGATTATCACGAATCACGTTTTACTCACTGCCTGTTAATCCAAAGGGGAATCATTTTTGCTGGCACAATTTGTGAAAGAGTTTATATTTTCCTTAATAAAACACAGGTTTGTTACTGATTACACACACGCACATGTTACCATAACATCATCATAAGCAAAATCCAAACTCTCATACTCATTGCATAAACACTTTGAAACTTGTCCCTACCTGGTCTTCCCTCTTGAATTTGTTACCTTTGATAACTGTTTTGTCTGTATTTCAGTTATGGTGTGATATAGCAAAATCCCAGAGAGTACTGCGGGAAGAGTATTTTGTAATCACTCAGAACTGGTTTAATTGTTCTGTTTGCCATGATACTCCACAAGTAATACAAACAGGTATGTTTTGAACAGAAAAAGATCTTTTTGCCTTTTCCATTAAATGGCTCTCAGGTCTGTAGCATCTCCCAGGTCTGAGAGACAGTGTGTCTGGGTCTCAGTACATCTCTTACTGCCTACTTACTTGCAGAGCACTAGTAACCTTTTGTCTGCCATATAGTTCATACCTTTTAAATCCAGTGGAGGCTTGCTTTGCAGACCAAGATAGCCAAGATTCTGGATCAATGAAGAGAGAAACCTACTATCATACGTAATATTAATAAAGTATGTTGGAGTGGGAAGGTTTGCTTCTAATATAGGCCCATAATCATAAATCTGTGCACTTAAATAAGCCCTTCATCATCCTAAAACTTATCTAGTGGTAAAGCTGACTGAGAGAAATCTGGCCTGCTGCTTCTTTGGACATGTTTATGTATTATTGAGAAGCAGGCTTTCAAACTACCAATTCATCTGGTGCATACACTGGTTATGTGACTTTTATTAGTGACTTTTCCAGTGATTCAGTAGGCTTTGGATCAACATGGTCTTTTTCTTACTACATTTCTACTATTTTAAGTTTTCTACTACTTTTATCTAGACATAATTACAGCAGATGTTTAAAATGGTATTTATTAAGTTACCTTCCTTTGTACCATGAAACTGGAGACACTTGATTCTTGTCTCAGGTTAGTCCTAAAGTCATAAAAAACCTGTTTTCAACAGACATAATTCCAGTATACCACAGGGTGAGTAAAAGCTGGAAATTAATTTTGCTTGATGATTAAAAATTCTTATGAGAGTTACAGTATGGAAGCCAACCTGAATTCCAGCCACAGAGGAGGAGAGAAGTAGAACATTTGGCAAAACGCAGCATATCCTCCGTCTTTAAGAAACTGTGATCGTATTCAGCTCAACTAGTGTACGATACTCAAATGTGACCTCCAGTCCTACCTAACCAATGATGCTACTCTCTGTCACTGGAGGAAGACAGATCCCATGCTCTGAAGATGTTGCTATTTTTCAACTAGTCACTGATTTCAAGCCTGTTTAAGATGGCTTAAATAAAGTAGTATAAACCTTACCGTGAAAGCACTTGTAGCATGTTTAACAATGTTTAACACACAGAGAGACAGCTATGGTAACTAGAAGCTTGAAAGCCGAAATATGAGAGGTATCATGAGATTCATTCAAGTTGCATCCCAGTGACAGCTATACCAACGTGTATTATCCATGCAGCACTGAGCTGTGTGGATGTTATTGGAGCCAGGCTGCTTGGCACGCTCTGCAGGGTGTAGACAGCCTATGTGCATTGACAGGATCAACTCTTAGGGTCTATTTATGTTTTAGTAATACAACAAGAAGGTGTGAGGTCTTCTGTGCGCCTGGATATGCTCTCTGTACCCTTCAAGGCTACGAAGAACACAAGAAGCTTTTCTCTCATCAGCAAGCTACTCTCTACACAGCAAAAAAATTATGAATCTTACGGTATTTTCTGAACTTCAGCCTGAGAAGGAGGCCTGTTTTCAAAACCAGTTAACCTAATCAGGCTTTTTTTTGTGCAGAAGTAAATCTTCTCACTCTCTTAAAATTGCACATTAGACATCCCCACTTCAATCAGCCAACAGCAGATTTAAAACTCCACTGATAGCAATGCATCCATTCCTTTAGAAATGTTCTCAGTCCTTAGAAAGTAACAGCTGCTTTGTAATTTCTATTCTTTGTATTGGTAGGTGCTGAGGCATTGCAATCACAGCAATCCCAAGAGAAGTCTACTGGACAGACTCCCTTTCTGCAGCTTTGGTCTCGGGAGTAGAACAAATAATGGGAGAAGACAATGGTAACAGTACCATTGCAGAAAAACAAATTAAGATCAAATCACAACTATGTAATAATCAGGACAAGCATTCAATCACAGTATAAACAATTTTATTTTTAAAAACGTTGAATATATTTCAAGAAGAACTCAACTGCCATTGACAAAATGAACGAAGATGAAGGGTGCCTTTGCCCTTTCACTCTGTAAGTCCAGGCTTAGGGGGTTTCTCTAGGATGAGGAGCAAGGCTTCTCTGTGTGATTTAAAGAACAGGTATTAGTTAATTCCCCTTGCAGATCAGAGCTCAGCTACTACACAAGGTACTCTCATGCTGAAAATGTACTATTCATTTAGTCTATACACTGTACTACAGGTAAACTAAGAAAATGCTATTATGTACTGGTTAGTGGACTCTTCAGAGAAGGTAACTCCATTTAATAAAACAGAACTTCATCTCCACATGCCACATAGGATGTACAAAACTTCTCCTAAGTGGATATGTGCTATACTGCTAATCAGACATGCTACCAATTTCAATCAAAGGTGTATTTTTGCTCTGAACAAGTTGCTGGAGGAAAAATACAGTTAAAAATATATAACTACATGCCCTAAATTTTAATTATCTGGTAGCATACATAATTCTTTTTTGTTTTGTTGCATAATCATCGGCAAAACAGAAGCATAAAGGGTGAGGGATCCATTCTGTTAAAAGCAGACTCACAGAAGGAAAATTTCCCATTCTTCTCCTAACAGTATAGGATCTTTATTATATACCAGGTAGAATCCAAATATGTATGTCTGTTGGGATATAACTCTCTTGATCATTTATGATACCACAGAAAAGATAAAATTAGTCCAATTAGTCCAAGATTAACCCTAAATTGCACTTTTCCTATCATTGCTGTTTAGTCCTAAAATTCCTCTGCATCCCAGAAACAGCCATAAAAACACTACAGCTCTGCCTATAACCGTATATACTTGCCATCTGTATTCACAGGTTAAATTTCTGGCAGGAGGCTTTTGCCAGAGACCTCCGTTTACAGTTTCTGACTCCAACACCATGCCAAGATGACACACTCCCTTCCCTTTGTTCAAGTATATCTGCTGCCTATATTGAGTCAGACTGAAAAAGCTAAATCATAGGCTCAAATCAAGGTCAAAAGCAGCACTTACCCTCCAGGAACCCTGTGGCTTTTGGATAAATATAGCAGGTGTCACAGCTTTGTGATTATCATAAGAAACTGTTAACACTATTACCAAAAGCAGAGAAAAGATACAAAACACTTTAAAAAAAAAGCTACTGCAAACCAGATTTTTCATACTTCTAAAACACCAAATGGGAAAAAATTCATGAGAGTTTATGATTAAGGAAAGTTCTAATAGAGGTTTAACTGACTGCCAAATATAATAACATGCTCAGAATATATATTCTCACACAGAATTAAGGTTCAACACCAACCTTGACTCAAATTAAGAAGCACTAACTAAAAAATTGCTACTAGGAAAATGGATAAAGTGATATATATGTGTTTGATATAGATAACGTTATCATTACTGTCATGGGGGTTAGGGCTTCTGCAACAATTTCTACACTAAGCAGACCAGCCTCTTCAGATTCCCTCGAGAAAGACCAATGTCACCTGACACTAAGTTAGAGCACATTCCTACACTTAAGCTTCCCTGGGGTGATTTCAGGTATCTCAAGGGAGACTCCTTAAGTAAACTTTGCCTTGCAGGTACCTTCTAGATGTACACTGCACCAAGAACTGTACAAGCATTTAACAAAGAGGCATTCTTTGCTCCTCATTAACAAGCAACACAGGTATAAGCTGGCAGAGGAGAGAGGAGTATAGTATCACCCAAGAGCACGGTACAATAGGGAAAACATGAGAATGGCACACAGATGAGTCAAAAGCACACAAATTGAAGCACCATCAGTACAACTATTACACTGCTGCAGCATCCTTCTGCCCCGTCTCACTGCTCAGGATAAAAGGTACTCTGCAGCATCTTTAAAGTGTTTCCATCACCAGAACCTGTCATGTCCAGAAAGCAGAAATGGGCTTGGACAATATAGTTTTGAGATGTTTCTTCAAGCTTCTCTATAAAGAAACATTTTATTTCTTCCAAGTAATTATTTCAGATTTATCAGCACCCACATAAACCAAAAACAAGTAAAATATTTTTTGGACTATGTCCAACACAAGAACATATGTGCCTGCTTACAAATTGAGATTTGTTTTTTTTATTTATAAAAAAAGATCCATTTGTGACTATAGTCAAGTATTTCACACGCAGTATTTCAAAAGACATTAAGAAACAACCATGAGGCAGTCTGAACACTGGCTATACAACAGCAATACATGAAGCAGAAATGTCAGAAAAGAAAACTGATGACACCATGGAGGAACAGGACAAAGCCAAGATTCTGTCACTCCTCCCTGCCCTATTTCATGCTGGCCTGCAAATTGTTCTATATTCTGCCTTTCCTATGGGCTAGGAAGGAGGAACAAAGAACATGGAGAAGGTTTGCTAGCATTTCACAGAGCTGCTTGAGGGACAAGGTGGATTTTTAGGAAGAAAGGACACTAGGATGTTAGGATGCTGAGCCAAGTCCTCTGTATCTGAAAGCAACAACACAACAGATGACTCGGTTGCTATCACCTACACACTACAGGCCACAAAACTGCGCCCTGCACCCACAACAGACTTCAAACATGTTATGAAGAAAAAATTGCCTGAAGACAAAAGTCACAAATACATCAAGAGCCAACTAATTCTAAAAGAAAACAAAGTAATAATTAAAAAAATATGGTACCAGTCAGATGCAAATTCTGAAGACTTACTATTCAATCCTACTCTTTTATTAAGTCTATGCTGGGGTAGGACCTTGAGCCCAACAAAACTGGTACTACATCAAATGAACCACTCCTAAAGAATAAAACAAATTAGAGCCCCTAGCCCTAAGAGCTTACTTTAACTTCTGACACAAACTTTTACATGATTTTCAAGTGATTTTAAATGAAATGGCAAGCAGCTAATACTACTTAAAGTCAACTTGCACTGGCATACTTTTACCACGTGAGTGATCTTGCACTTACTTTCTGGCATGCTGATAACTTTTCTATGACATGACAGCATCAATATAAAGTGCATATTGAATTTTCTCATATGTAAAAAGCAATTCTAAACAGAAAAGACAAAATAATGCATGCATACACACAGAAGGGCCTACTTGTAGACAGCCTCATTTGAACACCTACAGTCTGGAGCAGAACCCGCCCTTCAGCATAAAACAGCAAGGGCATGATTCAGTTGTCTAAAACCAGAATGTAATGACATTTTAGGTGCTCCATCTGGTCCAGTTCAGTGAGGCTGCTGTGCAGATCCTGTATCATACCCATCTGCCCACACAGACACCTCAAGGATGCAAAAGCATGTCAAATTATGCTTGGCACCCTCGTTATGATCAATGAATCACAGTCAAAGTGACTGAACCTTAAACTGTGTATTTACTAGACACAAGCCTAAAAGTAGGTGAAACATATCTGAACCACAACATGTTCTATGAATTCACATAAATACCTAAGACCCAACAACAAGGTCCTTACAGTCAGACACAAGAGAAACAGCTCCACGTCTGGAGCTGGAAACTGAGACACAAAATGTATTTCCAAGGAAGATTCAATCACACAGATGTTCCTCTGTGATGCAGATGCAACACAAAGCAATATCCCATGCATCTAACTTAAGACTAGCAGACACAACAACAGAATTTACACCATTTCGCCAGTGACTGGAATGTGGAGCAAAATTTTTGTGCCTTTCATAGAAAGATACAGATAGCTACTAGTATGTGAAAACACAAAAAAAATCCCCAAACATCCTGTGTCCTCATTTTGGAGAATGAGCTTAGCTCCTGAACAAATTATTACAAACAAGGTCGGAAGTGCCATGATTGAAGAAGGAGGACACAGTGAGAAACCATCTTTGAATGAAAGGCACCAGGGCTATGCTTGCACAATGCAGACGGTATTCAAAACTTGCCAAAAATATAAAGTAATATTGCATCCAAATCCTTCCGATGCTAAGTACTCCAAGGTTTTTTTCTAATTAGTAGAGAGAAGTTACTATCTCCAGACTCAGTTCGCACAACTGCTTAAGAATGGCTGGGTAGGCTGTCCTTTGGCTTCTTCAGAACCAGTGGACAGATAAGTTTCTCCCAGGTATCTAGCTTAAATTAATAAGGTTCAGTGAAATTATGTGTAACATTTAGTATCAAAAAGAGCCCTTACAAATTCTTATTGTACTTAACCCAGCAACCTTCTGTCCTCCATCGACTGCAGACAAAACTAAGAAAAAGCAACTGATCTCTCCTATGCAACAGAGGACACAACTCATCAACTTTTACAGAGGAATTTATCTGACTGCATGAGGATATCTTCAAAGCTATCCACCTCTAGCTCTCTGGGTAACAATTTTAGAATTGTGCACTTCAAGGCACAAATCTCCTCACCCTGAATTAATACAGGGCAGGCAGCAAAATCACTGCTGGTACTTGGTACTACTTAATGGGAAAAGACAAGTGAATACAAAGAAGCTGACTTTCCTTTCGAAAGCAGGAGAACTTGTTTGTTCCTAGTCAGACTGCAAGTGCAATGGCCCCCTCTGCATTAGAGGGGCTGACTACGTTCAGCTAACAGCCATCCACTTTTAAGCAAAAAGCTCTCCCAAAATCGTGCTATCATACAGATCTCTCCGGTGTTACAAAGTGGGGTCAGTCTGAGCCAGCTGTGTAGACTTGGTTAACAGGTACTTTACATTGTAGAAGTGGTAATGGTGGTCCAAATTCAACAGTGAATATCATCCAATATCTCTTTAGTCTCGGTTACACAACAGAATAGATTTAAAAATACATAAAATAGATAAAACAAAGAAATGCCTATGCTACCAGCTCAATGTTATTTTAAAAATCATTATCCCGTACCAGCTTTCCATAACTCCTCATAGCCAAATACTCCAATCATAGTATAAAACATTCAAGAACTTGTTGCAGTATACTTTGTGACTTAATTCCTTTAAAATCACCAAAAATGTAATCTTTAAATGCTGCAAATGTTTTTTTCAAAACAGCAACTACCTAGGCTACAACTATTTTTTGCTGACAAAATTTTTTTTTGTCCCACATACTTTTACTACTTCATCCCCTCAGACTTTTTAAATGTGAAGCTTTTAATGAAGCACTCCGTTACTGTGTTTGATAAAGCCACATGCAAAAGACTTTTAGAATGGCTTAGTGACCTCACCAAAGGTGAATATTCCCCAAGAAAACATTTTCTGTAACTAAAAATTTTACAAGAATATCCCATTCTAGAAGTAAAATTAAGACAATAGTATTTAAAGGAATTTCACGAAGGAAAAAAAAAATAGAACACTCAGGAATTTAATTTTTATAAACTCCTACGTCTCTATCATTTGTACTAACTCATCTTCTGTCTTGTAACATAAAAAAAGATCAAGAAAATCTGTGAATGCCTATGCCCAACAAGTATTCACATTAGAGCTTACTGACTACATTTCATTATCAGGTAGAGTCAAAAGAATTTTATCTTATTACAAGAACTGTTGCATAAACCCTTGGGTAAAAGCAAATGATTGGCGTAAATGTCTTATTCCCATGAAAATATGAACAGAAATGCTGAATGTGGAACACTTAAGAAAGCAAGTGCAAAGAATCAATTCCTTTCTAATATATTAAAACACAAGGCCAGTTGCCAAGGACTGCATGACACATTTACAGGACTGCAGACTACATCCCAGAAGTAACCAATCAAAAGATACCTAAGGATCGTGGCATAAAAACCCACACATCACAGTGTGAACATAAGCTTCCCAGAAGATGCAATACTATGAAGACAAGAACCAAAGTGCTCCCCAAAAGTGAAAATATGGAAATAAACCTTTTAGTAAAGAAGCTACCTCTACATATCACACTTGTCTGCATTCTGAAATGTTACTCCCAGCTCTCCTCTGCAGACATCAAAAACAGACTGGGAAAGAAAGACAACATGAAAGACAAAAGCTGTAACAATAATTTGAGGACTAACAAACAGTGAGCGAGACACATAAGACTATCAGAAGTAAAACTGAAAAGACCCCCGTTTCAATAGAAAAAATATCTCCAGAGAATAAGCTTTCAAATGCCCTCAAGTCAATTACTAAAACCTAGGTTTCTTTTTAATTTCTATATAGGAAAGTAGTTGCATACTTCAGAAACCAACCCAGTGATTAGTAGTCTGCTGGGCAACACTAAATGTGCCTGTACTTTTAGCATAAAGCAGTGTTGATGCTACTTCCACTGCTTTTAGACACACACTGCATTACAGGCTTTGAACTTATATTGTGAGTGTAAGTTATTTTAAATAAGAATAAGCCTACTGAAATCCTCACATGAAATTTAAAAGCATTTCTAGCTGTTTAACCACTCATGATGAGATGATAATCCCAGCTCAGTAGTCAGAATAGATTAAAAAAAACACACCCTAAAATGGGATGGGTGTCTTCTCAACTGAGGCAAGACCTAGAACCACTCTTCTACCTTTACAGACACTTCAGAACTCAGGTTTCTCTTGCAAGCATAATGATAACCAGAACTCTATTCTAAGCAAATAATTATGAGCTGCACAACCACCAACCCCCAAATATGAAATTAAATTCTTAAATAGTAGGTATATTGTAATTTAATAAAAAGTAGAAATCATATTGAAGAGCTGTAGTAAAAAGGCAAGATATATCTCTGAAGTTCATCAAAAGTAAAGTGTCTGATCTTCTATGCATTTGCTGCCATAAGGGTTTTAAACCAAATACTTCTATCTTCAAGTGTACTTGGAGAGTAGCAATATTATAGTGACGGAGAGAAATACTCTGTTTGAAATGCAAGTAGAGTATCAGACTTGAGTTTTTCCAAATTGAAATACACAAATCCTCAGCAGCTGTGTTAGAAAATCCAGTGATATCAGCATTTGCAAAACCTCCCAGAAGTGCCTGGAATTGTGCAGCTGTTACAACAACTTACTTCAAATAAATGAAATCTATTAGGAAGTAACTGCTGCGCACGTATAGGGGCACTCCAAGCACTAAGCTTGTACTGCAGCAGAAGATGCCTGAACAGCCTGACCTCCAAGATGTCACATTCCTCAAAAGGTGCTAAGGTGTGAACAATACCTATGCTTGCTTATCATTTATTATTATCAGAAACATACACAAAAAGGAACCAAACCTCTCATGCCACTTTTTCCATTCCTTCTAGAGGTTTAGACATTTTATTTATGATGGAAACACAATCATCTGCAAGCTTCTGCACATTATTTCCTGGCTCAAAAGCATTTTACACAGAATTAATTTGCATTATATATGAGCAAGAAAGCTACATGAAATTTTATTAATCCAGTTCTGTGTGTCACAACATACATATCTGATCCATCAATGGACAACAAATAAAATTAAACCCAACAAATCTACTTTAGAATAAAAAAAAAAGAAGAAAAATCCACCTTGCCCTTGGCTCAGCACAGGATCCAGCTCAAGCATACAAGATAAAAACTTCTGTTCACTTACAGTATTTTCTGTTTGTTTCTGGTGTTAACAGACTACAGCATTAAAGTTCCCTATGACAGAAGGTTTTAACAGTTGATGAAGGGTATTCCATATCTTAAAAATCATTTCACTATGAACCCGTGGAAAGTGGAAGAGAGGATAAGGGGACAGAACACGGCCGCTTCTTGCATAAGCCACAAGTTACACATCCAGGTAAAACCTTCTGCCTGGGGCCCTACCAGCTGTAATCTACCAATTTTTTTTTTTATTCTTAACAGGTTAAAAAAACCAACAGTACTATCAAAGTAAATCATTTTGTTTGGTCTCCTCCCAGTTTTTCTTCTGAGTACGTTGTATGTTTGGACATCAACCTTAACTAACATTTAACACTGGGATCCAGCACAATAATGAATAAAATTCCACTAATAAGAATATTTGTTTTGTGGAATCATAGGCAATGGAGACGAACTGCAATGGATCTGTTTCACAATGTATCTTATCATCCACAGATGATATAACAGCATCCATCCTGATGCACAATAATAGCTTAAGAAAGAAAACAGAGTTTTACTCTTTAAACTATAAACTACGGCAGCCAACTGCAAAATCTAAAGACTTCAGCTGCCTACTGTTCTTAGACATCTGAAATGGTATTTCTGAGTAAAAACTCATCTAAGCTAAGCTCTGAATCTAGCCAATATTTCATATTCTCCAAGAAAGAGGAGCTTCCTATCTGGAAGGCTGAATTGGATGAGTTACGCTTTGAAGCCCTGCATAAAAGCTGAGCTCCTACAGACTGACTCCTTGCTAAGCCTCTTAAGTCCTCAGTTTATCCACCCGCCTGCTTCAGAGCTTTTTGCAGAGGTGAAGTTATGCAGGGTATCTTCAGCCAGGGTGTCAATCACCACCATCTCATGAGTTTACAACTCCTCATCAGAGGGGTTATACCCATCTGCATCAGCTAGGAAGTTTACATGCCACATCTTTCTGTTCACTGAAATTAATTCATGTCCCAGCATCTTCAACTCCTGCCAAGAAAACACAGAAGAGGCTCTACCACACCATTAAGACTCTTAGGTGGCCCTGTTCCCTTCAATTAACCTAAAAAAATAAAATAGACAGCAAGATTTAAATCCAAACAGCGAACTAATTGACCCTATAATAGATAGAGAACTGCTGTAAGTGTAACAAACCAGAAAGGTTTCAAACAAAAGATAACTAACGAAGAGTAAGAAAAAAGATGTGATCCAGTCCAGGTCATGGAGGTAAAACAACTGAAACAAACAACAAACGAGTATTACCTCAACACTATAACTGCTCATGGAAAACAGGAACGATTCCAAGCAAAGATCTTATCATAGGAGGTTACATTTAACTTTCATCCTCCTTAAAGCTAGCATGCTTAATCCACAGAAACAGGGTTTGTAATAAGCCTAGTTCATTATAAACATTATAAAAGCTTTACCTACTTAGTGGTAGACCAGAGGAATGCTGAGAATCTTGCCCAAGTTCTCACAGTGGTTCACAGAAGAACCACCTGCTGGAGACCACCTATGTGCCTATAATAAACCTGAAGGATTTATGCCAAGATGAATTCTTAACTTCCACCATGAAATACTCAAAATGGTCATTTTCACTAGAAAAGAAACAGGCTGGGGAGCACAGCGAAGTGAAAAGAAAATACCACCATGCAAGTGATTTTCCAGCCTGAAACACCAACTAGCTGTTGGACTATTTCATTGCCTTGGACTGCTTTGGCAGAAGTCTCTCACAAGACTTTTAGCCTTGTTATGAGATACCCTAATGCTGGGGTATTTCAAAAAACAAATGAAAACCTTTATGGAAATCAGGATGTAATGTAGTAAGAAAAAAATCGTATGAGCAGGAATAAATGAGGGCAGGATTAAAAATCTTAAGAGAAGATGAATTAGTTACAACTCAAAACTAGGCTGGCAAAATTTTTACTTTTTTTGGCTCACAGCTTTTCTCTCTGCATGAACTTACCCAGATATGCTGACTTTGCAGTCAAAAATCAATTTTTACTGCTTTTTATTTCCACGTGCACCATGGTGTCTAGAGAGCAATGACAACTAAAGTGGTTTAATTTTTGGCTGATGCGCCATGCACTAAAGTGAATTCTACTGATAAGCCATTTCAGAAATCACACTCTTGTAACACTATAAATGTTTTCTGACTATGCATTTAACAGTTCTCAAGTACTTCAGTGTTAACCATTGATTCAGGGCCAAGCAGAAGAGGCACAACTAGATTTCAAAATACCTTGAAAACGCCCTTGGCAAGGCATATGGCTAAAAGGGGAAAACACCATTCCACTTACAAGTACAAAGTCTGCAACTTTAGTACCAGAAAAGAAGAATGTAATTCTTACTGAGTCACTCATAAAATCTGGATGAATTATGTGTACATATTTATACATGTATATTACTGATTGAGTGCACTGCAAAACAAAACACATGAAATTCAGGTTACAGAAAGTTTGCCGCACTTCAAAAACGAGATTATTAGATTCTTAAAAAAGTCTCACATCTGGTTGAAAAACTAAGGAATAAATAAATATCGTGAAATCAATCTCTAAAAATTTAAGAGTAAGAAGGATGACATTTGCTTATTATGTATTACTTATAAAGGTACAGGTGCTAAAAGAAAATACTTAGAAATGTGAGTGTTAATCAAGTCTTAACTGAATTATTAATTAAAGCAATTGCTGCAGTATAAACACAAGCCTATTCCCTCCCTGCACACACTGCTCCCATAATAGGTTTTATTTATGGCATGCAATTTCTCAGAAACTTTTTACAGAGCTCAGGAAATTCATGAGCCAATCGCCATGAGTAGAACATATGGATCAGAGTAACTCATCGTCAACATAACTTGGTGACATATGTCATTTGCTGTGACTTCTGCAGAGAATGAGATGGAACTGATAATCATAGAATGGTTTAAATTTGAAACCTTTATTTCCTATTCAATTTAAATAAATCCTTGTAAGGGGAAAAAACAGGTCATGCAGT
This sequence comes from Melanocharis versteri, assembly GCA_013397845.1. NCBI lineage: Eukaryota > Metazoa > Chordata > Aves > Passeriformes > Melanocharitidae > Melanocharis > Melanocharis versteri. The sequence goes on along the minus strand of VZTG01007409.1, from coordinate 162,467 downwards.
CCTCTTGCTTGTTTCTACACTGACTACAGGCTTGACTCAATTGTCCATACTGGGATGTGCCTGCCCACCCGAGAGGCCCTCGTGAAGGCCAAGGTATCACTAAAGGACATAGAAGCACAGGACCTTTGGAAGGTCTGCATCTGTCCTGAGTAGAAAACAGGGTAACAGGCCACGACGAATGGCACTGGATACCTATGTGGGGCAACCTAAACAGAGCTTCTACACCAGACTGAGTTCCACTGTTGGATACCCAACCCCACACAGATGGACCTTGAGGTGAGCACATGGGGTTGAGTGCCAAGCACCCACTCTACTGTCAGTGGACTTGAGAGAGCTACTAAATTCATTCTACAGTCAACACCCAAACCTTGTCACCTGAGCAGCTCCCCTGATTCCTCTGACTCTACACACAAAACTTCCACTGATAGTCAAGCACAATACCCAGTTCACCCTACAGACACCTGAACACAGATAACCAATTAACGAGGCAAAGTCCATCTAAAACTAGATGGGATGATTACACCAGTATAGGAACCACAGCTTGGCCCACGTAACTTGAGGCAAATAAGCTCAACTAAATATTACTAGAGCAATAGTCATCGTAGCATCTTTTATAGTCAATGCAAAGAGGCAGATACCTTCAGAGCCTGATTCAGTTAAATGTCTGATTTTGGGTAAGACTTATCCACAGCTACCCATATCCTCCAAACCATACAGGAACATTCCCAATCTTTCTTAATGACAGCTGTAGCTAACTTATACAGCCATATATTCATGCTGTCATTAGCTTTATTCCTTCTTCTGTCATCTTCCTGTATTGTCCATTTTCTTCTTCTTTCCTAGTGAGTTATAAACCTTAATATTCTCCCTTAATCGCTTTCTTCAACAACACTTAATACAATCTTAATGAGACCCCAGATGGTAAGAAAGTAAGAAAAGTGCCGTCTGGTATTTATTTAAACCAAAAGTCAGTGCACACAGAGATAACTCTACAAGTTCACCAGCACTTATCAGCCATCAGACAGATTCCAGTACCTGAGATTACCGAGAGGCCAACAAAACAGCACTACAGTCAAGTTACAGCTCTTCTGGGTGTGTGCTATACTTAGCAAAGCTCTGACACTGCATTAGATATTGACAAATATGCCTTTAAAGATTTATAGCCCCATGATAATTTCGACTTTACAAAAAATGAAAAGCACCCATTTCCAAACTTCAAGAGATATGCCAATAGTAAAGTCAGCACCAATATTTCCTTGCCAGGAGGTCCTCTATTTTAAGCCATGGGTGAAAACTGACAAGTTAGAACAAGTTGTGCAGGAGAAAAAATGGACAACAAAGGAGGCAAATACTTTAAAAACTGCACAACCAGAAAAGAAAAACTCCAAACATTTGTTAGCATTTACGTCATGAAGGAAGACTTGCATACGTATGAAGAAACTGCATGTCTGCCATGCGTAAAGCCTGCTAAATTGTGAAAACACCAAAAACAAGTGAAACACCAGACCAAAAATGACAACCTCCTAATAACGAAATTAACAAAATAAGATTACCTTGCTCCAATCTAAAGCATAGGGAACGTTTTGCAGCTTCTATCTCAGGAGTTGGATGATCCAGAACACGCCTGCACCACTGCAGAGGACTCAGTGATTTCTCTTGAGGAGTGTGAGTCTTGGTAGGCAAGACGTACAACCTTAACCAAAACACACAGAAGTGTCAGCAAGATATGCAATACTTGAAAGTTCGCTTTTGTAAGCTCACTAATAATTTATAACATCTAAAGCCCAGCAAGAGGATATATAACAAAAAGAAATATATTCTGAAGTAGAAGAGTCTACATTTCTTTCTTCCTTCCTCCGAAGAAAAAAAAAAAGTTTTCTTTCTTCCCTCCTCAGAAAAGTAGGTGGCAAAATATCAACTCTACAGGTCTGGCATGTCCAAACAAAGTTCAAGTAGATTTCACATTAAAATCTTCCATCTAATCACTATCATTATCTGAATTTCAGCACTTCCCAAAGTTCAAATGCATTAGGTACCCAACACACACCAAAGATGCTCTTGCTTTTCCCTATATTTATCTGCACTGGAGATTTAGACAATTCAGTATTTGATTTTATCTTCACTCAGATGAACCACATGTTGTTCAAGTCATATTTCTAATGATTAAAAAAACATTTGATGAAAAACACTGAAAATCTATTTCCAATATTCAACACCAGCAGAAAAGAAAAAACAAAAGCACATAAGCAAGAAAAGCTAGTGTATGTGCATTATTCTCAGACAAGAGTTGGCAACTGATCAGTCGCACAATAGGAAACCAGGTTTCAAAGCAGATTTCATGAGAGATTCTTGAGGCTGAGATCTGGGTTGCTGCTGTCGCCTCTGCAGATTAGCAGGCACAGCAGATGCCGATTCACCTGGGCGAGTGCAAATCTTCCAGGAAGCAAACTATTCTTGTCTGCTGGAGATGACTCGCAGCTCCCTGCCCTGACCACCTCCGAGACATGGGGCTAGGGACAGCCAGAGGCAGATTCTCAAGGCACCAGAAAAACACTCCACAGACTGCAAAGGGATCTGGCCTGTACAAAGGGGGAGTGAAGGGCAAGACCAAAAACTAAACAGGATTTTGCCCTTCTGGGAGTCACTAACAGGTAGCATTAGCCTTTCACTTTCGTAGTTTTGGCTCAAGAGCTACCAAGTCCCACCAAAACAACCCCTCTACAGTGTCTGCTCCATAGAGGTTTTTGCCTTTGAAGTCAATCAGCACTGTCTACCCAGTCCACAAGGAATAAACATCCTCACTGCGACTGCTATCTCTCTCTCTTGGCAATCCCAGCAGACATCACCTATTGACTTGCCCTGAAGAGAGGACTCATTTCCCCAGGCTTCCTGCAGTGCCTGACCACACATTTAAAAAATTGATACTAAGAAAACCAAAAAGCAAAGGAAAGGCAGGCTTTCAGGTTTCCTGTTAACCTGCGGAAGGGCTTCAAAAGCTAAACATCTGACCGATGATCAGACCTTCCTGTAAAAACCTGAACATCACAAAGTACTTTGACTTGTCTGCAGTTCCATAGAGTTGGTTGGGGTTTTTTTGTAACTGCAATCAAAAAATACAAAACAAAACAACTAAAAAAAAAAAGCAAAATACAAAAACCCTAAGGTATTTAAGGCATAAAATTACTAATCAACAACTAGGGTATGCACTGAAGGCTTTGGCTTTCCAGATAGCAGTTTGCTCTAAAGACTGAGATTACAAAAAAGCCCCAAGCAACCGGCATCACACGCCTGACCTTTCAGGGACAATGACAGAGATTTATCCTTGAACTAAAAACGTTCAACAGCTAAAACAAGTCACTCTTAGTGGAATAAATTTGTTAACAAACCCCTGTCATGAAATTCTGCCTGTGGACACATACATGTGTGACATAAAGGTAAATTTTGGCGCCCAAATCTAGGATTGCTCCCGGGGAGGAAATCAAACTGGAAATTTCACTACGGCACATAATGCACTGACAACTGACTACCACCCTAAAACGTAAACAGGAAAGCATTTTGTTTAACAGGACATTATCAAACAAATTTAATATTCCTTAATGCTAGGAAAGCTAGAAGTTAGAACCAATGTAAAATTTAATTTAAGTCTGGACTGACAAGCCCAAATCAGCCCTGCACAGACCAACCACACACACAATGAAGCAACGCTGACAAGAATTTCCATGCAATTTGTACACGTTTCTCAAAAGCCATTCTCAGAAACACAGTATTGTGTACCATGAAGCACATACAACAATCAGAAACATTTCTGACATTTAGATTAATTTTTAAACACTTTATCTTCTACCAAAATTAAGGATGTTTGAACACATCTTAGCTTCTTTACACTGCATTTTATTCTCACCTGACATTAACTTCAGCTTGATTCAAAAACTAACCTCATAAAAAAGAAAGCTACATGGAAGCTTAGACAGATACCCTCAAACTGTTATTTAAATAAAGGTAATCTATGTATTGCTATTGACACTTCCAAACAATTGAGGATCAACGACGTTCCACATGGTTACACGGCCAAGATAGTATTCCAGCACCGTCCCTACGATGTTCGCCCACGCTGCTGAAACTGGTTTTGAGGCATTAGCTTTACTGATCTACTTATACCTCTACCTTGCAATTTCCCCTTCTGTTTGTTTATACGGGAGTGTAACCATTCGTCCTGGTCGATTTTACTTCTTTGCTTTATTCATTCGCTATTCATTTCCGATTTATTCCATTTACTAGCACCCCGCCGTGCCTTTCGGAGCTACGCGGGCGCGCAAGATACACAATTCAGATCAACGTCTAAAAGACAAAAGCCCTCCCAAATCCCTGAAGATGGAGACAATTTTGCAGAGATTTTTGGATGAGGAGGCAGCGCTGCTCAGTTCAAGGCTTTCCCGGAACGAAATTCCGCTATTTTTAATTCCTTATGTAAACACGAGGCTGAAACTAGGCTGAGATCTGAACGATGTTCCTCGGGGTGGAAAAGGAGCACTGCTCCCCACGGAGGGCGCGACGCCCCGGGCGGTGCAGCCCCGACCTGAGCCGCGTCCCGTACACGGGGCCCTTCCCTCGGCAGGGCAGCACGGTTTGGAGGGGGGGGGATGGAGGGGAAAAAACAAAAAAAAAGGAAAAAAAAAAANNNNAAAAAAAAAAAAAGGAAAAAAAAAAAGCAGATTTCAGTCTAAGCAGGGAGATCAAGTGGATTTGGGGGCTAATGCTAATCAGAGCCGGGAGACCGCTGCGGGAGGCCCGGCCGGGGGGCACAGCCGGGGCGGGGAGCAGGGCAGGGCCGAGCCGCATGTACCATGTATCCTCGTCCTCTCCGCAGCCGTCCTCCAGCTCCAGCACCGCCACCTCGTCCAGCACCGTGGCCGCCGCCCCCGGCCCGCCNGCCCCGCTCCGCTCCGCGCCGCTCCTGCGCCTCCCGTTAACGGCGGCGAGGGCGGGATCCCCTCCCACTCCGGCAGCCCGAGCGCCGCGCACACGCACTCGGCAGGAACAAAGAGCCGCCCGGCGTCCCCGCCATCCAGCCCCGGGGAAGGGCGGCGGGCGCCGCCTCGGAGGGGAGCCCCGGGTGCTTAAACAAAAGTGCCTTCCCCCCACTGCACCCCGCCGCGTCCTGCCCTGCCCTGCCCCGCCCGCGGGCTGGATCCGGCCCTGGGCGCCGCGCCTCTCGTGAGCCGTGTAATTAGAGCCTGGTGGTGTCAGGCTTGTAATTATGCAGATCGAGAGTGTGAGGGGAATGGGAATCACGAATAGAGGCTTTGTTGGGCTCGAAAGGAGCTAATTCAGCCAAAACCCGCCGTTTGTAGGTTTGAAACGTGCTGATTCTGGGAGTTTTGGCGCAAAGCGAGGAAAGCGACGTGTTTTTGAAGTTGCGTTGGTGGCGAAGCAAAGACTGGACCGAGCGTTGCAGAAAACTACGTAACTATGTATTGGTTATGTATAGGAGGACCCCCGAGGTGAAAGATGCCCTCGCATTGAAGTGTCTTCCTTAACACGATCCAGATACATGGGTGGGCTTGTAGCTTGCGAATCTTAGAGAGAGAAATGAGTGATGTAAACTCACGGTAGTGTTCTTGCATTGTCTTTCATTGCCCAGCACTGTAAGAAGCCATTGCTTGTGTCCTTTCCTGTCACCTGGGAGGTGAGCAGAGATTCAGTGTTGCCCAAAACAGCTCAGGCATCACACAACCCTCGTTCAGTTCGTTTCCTCTGGCTACAGCTATAGGGGACAACCTTCTAATTCACAGTCCTAAGTCTCCTACGGCCCTGATACGAAATCAGGAACAAATCTGCATGGAGTCAGGGCAGGTTTAGATTAGACGTTATAAAATATTCCTTCACCAAAAGTGTCATCAAGCATTAGGCTGCCCAGGGAGGTGGTTGAGTCACCATCGTGCAAGTATTTAGAAGATGTGTAGATGTGGCACTTGGGGATGGTTTAGCAAGGAGTTGGCAGTGCTGGGTTAACAGACTCAGTGACCTTAGATGTCTTTGTCAGCCTAAATGATTCTGTGAGTCTGAGGGTTTAAGTTGCTCAGCTACCCACTAAAAATAGTTACTGGTTGGTCACTGCCCAATTCTTGAACATCGGCTTTAGGCAGAAAAGTAGCACTATCAGCCACTGCTGCCTTCACCCTGCTTTGCTGCTGTCTCGGGTTTCTGATATAAGGAGGAAGAGACATTGATTCTCTGTTCAGGGAGTAAGTCAACTTTGAAATCATCCAGCCTGTCACAATTTCGTCTCTTTTGTTTATAATCTGGAAACTTCCTTCTTCACGTGCACAGGACAACAACACTGTTGTTTGTCATTCTTTCAAGCACTTTTGCAGTAGGAATAGTAACAACCAGTCCTATAAGAATGGCTAGAAAGGAAGCTAGAGTGGAGCACAAAGCATTGGCTTCCAGATGATGTAATTTCTATCAGTGAGGAGAGTAAATGCAGCCCCTAGTGTACTACTTTGCAACCAGATAGCACTTATTCCAAAACTTCAGTTGTGTCTCCTCTGTCCCTTTGGAAGGAAGAAGGGGAGAAATGTTGAGTGTAAAAACCATCTGGCCCCAATTCTGCCATGTTTTATTAGAATGAGTAACAGAATCCAGTTTTCAATACTACAGATAGCTGTAATCTTTATTCACACAAGTAAGAGGAGAAAGGAGCTACTACATGTTTAGTCCCAGGCAAAATGCATATCTCTCAGTTTGTTATCACTAATAATGGTACTAGCCTTAATTCTTAGAAGTGTACTGTTAATCCAGTAGGATTGCAAAATTATAGCAAAAGATTAATTGGCAGCATATGTAATATTGAGTTTATTATACATGGCTAGTATATAATGAAAAAAAAAGCCAAGAAGAAATTTATTATAGTATCAGTGCTGGAGGATGCAACGAGGCACTGGAGGTTAAGATATATATTATAATTTTTTTCTCTGAAAGAGTAGTTAGGCATTGCAATAAATTGTCCACATAGGTGGTGGAGTCACTGTCTCTGGAAGCATTCAAGAGGTGTCTGGGTGTGGCAGTTGGGGATATGGTTTAGGGGTGATTACAGGGGTGCCAGATTGATGGTTGGACTAGATGATCTTGAAGGTCTCTTCGAAGCTTGATGATTCTGTGAAATACTCGAAAGAGATTCAAAACAGAGGCATTAGTTTTTATTTTATTTGAACCAGGAATGCAAAGTCATTTAGTGGAACAGCAAAAAAACCCCAAGTAAATGGGTATCTGATGTTTTCAGTTGTCAGAACAGGAGCATGACAGGGTGGTCTGGATATTGCATCATTAAAAAGATTTTGATACAGACACCAGTTTGGAGATACATCAGGAGACACATTTGAAGACATGGTAGAGCATGTAGCATCGTAACAGGAGATCTTAAGAGTCACCATAGGAGTGCTTGTCCTCGGTTTTGAGTACAAGTAGTTGCAAATTTTCAAATGCCCTCTAATGTTTGTGCCACCTACGCAAGTGTTGCATGCAGGCGTTAATTTCAGAACTCAGTTGCCAAAGAGAAAAAGCTTAGGACTCGGCATCATGCCCTAGCATGGGTACAAATGCTTTTCCAGACAGATGAATTGATTGTAGACATCACCAAGAAAATGGTCTGGAGATTGGCTCTTCCTTGACTGGGATTGCTTTAAGTGGGATACCCAGTAGTATGGGTAGAAAGCAACTTAAAGTTGTGCATACCTCAACTACCATGCTCACAGTCAGCATGAGAGACCCTGTCTTTCTTCCAGGCATTTCCTGTGTAAGGGGATCTAGTAAAGGGTAAAAATGCATTTCACTGTGTTTTATTTGTTGCTCTGTTTTAAGTGTACCTGTAATTTCACTAACACATAATTCCACTAATAACGTAGCTTCACACAGAGGTGCTGGCAGGTAAAATTTATGTTGATGAATACACTGTCCCATGGTTTTCATGCTGGTCTGTTTGTCTACTGCAAAGATGATTTGAACATACTAGTCATTTAACTAGTTAACTTAATTGTTTGGGGTTTTAAACATAAATTACTCTCCTTCCAATATTGACATTACTAATAAATTGTTAATGAATTCCATTCAGTATCCCAGCAATAGCTGATGAGTTTGATCAACCCAGAACTTTCTCAGCACTTTAGAAACCACACTGAAGACTTGATGGTTCCATTCTTTTTTTAAGTCATTGATAAAATGTGTTTAGCACCAACCCCAAACATCCTAATGTGCCCATGAAACCTGTTACTCCTGGACTTGAGAAATTATATGCCCTAAATCAGTAAAAATCTACTATAGGATGCTTCTTACACAGTATCCTATAGTAGGAATTTCTGAATCAGTGTAGTTACTAATAGGCTGCCAATGCAGAGAACAAAGAAGCAGGAAGTCTGCAAATCCCATCTGCTCTTTTCTGGTAATAAGCTTGTTGCTTTATGCTGCGATAGCTGCAGGCTGGATCTGCCTTTCAGGCAAGCCAGTAAAGAATTAATTGCAGTAATCCAGTCTGGGCTATACAAAAGATGTGTAACAATAAGGTCAGAGCATGGACAGTAAACTCCAAGTCTCGTGAGATTATTTTAAAGTGCAGTTCCAGTCTCAAAAGTGACTGTGAAAATAGTTTTATAAAAATAGAGCCACTATTATGCCAGTAGAAGTCCATCCTATCCAATATTCTGCCTTTAGCAAGGGCTGATAGTAGCTTTGTAAGGAAAATATCTCAGAAACAAGAAAAGTATGGAGAATATTTTCCATCTTTCAGAAGTCATTGAATCAGGACATCTGGATCATTTAATTTTGATAGCAACCAATGTGTAATAATATTCCATTTACTGAGACCCATTTTTAAGCTATTTAAACATTAAGGCTCTACAACCCCCTGTGGCAATTAGAGCTGCAATTTAATAATGTATTGTTAGAAAAACTACTTCTTATTATCCACTTTAAATCTGCTGCTTAGTAATTTGATTGGGTGTCCCTTAGTTCTGGTTTTCTGAGAAAGACAGAATGATTAATCATTCTCTATTCAGCTTCTCTTTGTCATTCATGACTGTATAAAACTCAGATACTTCTCTTCCCAGCTGACAAGCCCTAATTTATATAGCCTTATCCCCACAGAAGTCGGGCCAAACCTCCTATTGTTTCCTGTTTCACTCCATAACGAAAAAGGAATTTTCTAACCCATTGTTTTCTTTCTACTCTCACCCCATGTTTTCTTATAAAGCCAAATGTTCTCAGTTAAAGCAATCAGCTTAACAAAAAGCATATTGGCTTTCTCAGAAACACTCATACATTCATGAGCATGCCCTGCTTTAAAAAATCTGTGTGGACTTTCCTCCAATATATCATACATATCCAGATGCTTCTGTATTCTGTTATTTATTCTAATTTGTACAAATTGGCTTGATAAAAAAATGAGACTAACTGAAATGTAGTTCCCTAGGGCAGTTTTTGTGTTTTTTTCAAGGCTGGTGCCCCAGCTGATGCTTCCAATTTGTTTGGCACCAAGCCTGCTTTGAACAGTAGAGTAAGATTTTACGAGAACTTCAGCAATGTCACACTTGAGCTGCCATAGAGTTTTTGCATAGATACTACCTAGACCTAGCAATTTGTTATTGTTAAAGTTATACATTTACTCTGCATTATTTGAGCAATTAAACATTTTCCTGGAGTGACAGCATGGATTCTTCATTCCCAGTGTCTCTTGCAAACATTTTGACTTCCTAGCTGTTGCTAATTTCATGCTAATTGACTTTCTCTTTTTTTATACTGTTTCCTTCTCTGAACTACCATGATTCCTTCGGGCTTTTTCCTTATTTAATTAATATTAAATTGAAGTACATTGTAGTCACCATTAGAATGGATTTGCTATAGGAACAAATCCAAAATTGCATCATTTCAGTGAGCTCAAATTGCTCCAGAAAACCAGTGCTTGTGGTATCCAAAGATACTGCCTATGAATTAAGCTTAGGGTCTGCTAGTTTGTAGATCCATCTAGACAGAATTATCCATGACAGCTCTTGTTCAATGGGTTGTTATTTGATTGTTATCAAATCACTCTGACTTTCAAATGCTTTAGACCCACCTCCCCCTTCCCATCCCTTCCCCTTCTTATGAAGTGAAAGCATCAGCCTGAATCTTGCAAATCAAGATGGGTTTCTTTCTAATGAGTCTTCATCGGTAACAAAGACTAATTAGACTTCCAAAGAAGTTTGAATATTTACATTGTCTTCAGTATACAAGTATATTGGAGAGTATAATTTGGTTTACCACTGATGAATAAGAAAGGGAAGGTTGAGGGGGAGATGAGGTGTTCAAGGTTGTTAATAAATGAGCTGATAATGTAGAAGTAAAGTTTTTGAAACACTGTTTGAGTGTGAAGTGCTGAAGGTCACAATGACAGAAATAAAGCTTCTCTGCAGGAGGCTGAAAATCCATGACACACCTTCTGCCAAGACTCCAGATTTTAGCTTGACTTATCTTCAGGGAACAGTGGCAGTTGATTCAGGAAAAATGCCTTATTTCATAATGACATGGATATACCAAAGAGTTCAACTAATCCTGGTTATGGCTTTTCTTTTTTTTTTCTTTTTATTCATCTTCTGTAATCTTTACTTTTGTCTATTTGCATACAGTTGGGGAAAGAGATTCAAGAAATTCATCGGCATTGCAAAAAAAGTGGAAAAAAATTACTATACATGTTAACAAGTCCATCACGTGGATATGTAAGTGATTTTTACAGTTTGCAAAATGTTAGTAAGTGTAGGCCAATGGATTCAAGGCTTTATGATGCTGCAAAGTGATTTAGAAGTTGTCATCTTAAAAAAAACAGCAATATGCTTAGCACTGGTTATGTGATGTATGTAAGAAAAATTAAATAATACCAAAAACCCTCGGTCCAGCGGTAACTGTGTTTGAGAAGGCACATATGAGTGGCACCGTGTCAAAATAGCATGGAAATTTGCAGTTGCTTGAAAGGCTTTTCTTGTGTCAAAGTGGGTATGTTAGATTTTCAGATAGGAAATGGTTTAAAAAAAATAAGTGCCTGAACTTGCATTCAGGTTCAGTTTGGTCAAGCAAGAATCTTTGTTGAATATCCAGAAAAACCCATGTGATTTATTTTTATAATTTATTTTTTACTGTCACATGGGATCGAAAAAAAAAGCCTAGCATGTAAAAACTTGTCCTTGCACTATCTCTAACCCAGTTAATCACAGAAGACACAATAAAATGGCAAAGATACCTAGAGGGTAATTTAGGTACAGTTAGAAAACCTAAGTCCAACCTTTTTTTTCTAGACCCGCTGTTCTGTGAACTGCATAACTTGTGGAGTACTTGAGATCTTTCCTGCAACATCACTAGACTGGCATAAAACCCCTTGGCGTTCCTCCTGCCATGCCAGAACTCCTGGGTCCGGGTAATGATGGATCTATCATGGATGGTGATGGATCTATCAGTCTTTCTCCCTCTGGCTCCCTTTTGTCCATCCTGGAGGTGTGCAGTCAGTATCAGACACACTTCCAGGGCTGTCAGAGAGCTGGTCTAAAGTCAGCCCTTTCTGGGACAACCTGGAAATAGAAGAAATGCAGTAGAGCAAAGATATTTCTTGAGTACATTCACTGGATTGATAAAGGGTGTATGAATTGTGGTATTACAAAAAGAATGTATTCTTTTAGCTAGATCTTTTCCTTGTGTTTGTTCCAATTTCATTATGAGAAACAAAGTCTGTCTTCACTCCCTGTTTCATTTATGTTTCTACTGAGGAGATTTCTGATTCTGAATTAGAAGGCAGGGGAGTTTTTAAATAGTCCTGGTGATCTCCAAATTAAAACCCAGAAACCACAGTTCTCAAAGCATGTTCCCTCCTCTGACTGAGTATCTGGGATGTCTCTCATTAGAGTGGAAGAGGCAGAAGAATAATGTTAGTCCTTTCCGGCTTTCCTCCTTCAGCTTTCCACAGATGTCAGTCATGTCAAAACTGGTGTACTTGCTCCCAGACAGAATTTTGCTGTGTTTTACTACAAAAGGCTTTACTGTTCCTTTCACGTATGTCACTTGGGCAAATGGATAAAGTCAATGCTCAAATGCGTTATCAGTTGTGAAAACAGATAAAAACAGTGTTCAAATGCATTTTCAGTCATGTACTTCTGTAGATTTCCCAGATATAGTTTAACTATTTGGCTATTTGAAATTACAGTGCTACAAATATGGTTAGCTGGATTCTCATTCTTAATTCCAAGATTTGAACTACATACGGGGATAATATAATTCAAAGTTCCGTGGGTGGAAACTCCCTGGAGGGAGTTTCTTGTGGTTACAAGATATGAAGACAGACCAATGTTTTCTGGAATATTCATTTTACAGTCAAGTTTGACTATTAATTTCAATGGCACCATTATTTACAACAACACTAGTAATTTTAAAATTCCTTAATTGACTTTTTTGCATAATGCTTTCATCTTTCTCTTAATATCTTCTCTTTTTTCTGCTTCTTTTAGTATTTGAACATGTGGAAAAATGGCTTGAATGCCAGAAAAAGATTGTCCTTTCTTTCCAGAATTGATTGTGTCTTCTTTTTTTCCTGAGTAGGTAGTTTTAAAATGTTGGCTGCCAATTGTTTTGACCACTATACCTGTCTAAGCTCCCTAAACAGATGTCTGATGACTGCACAGTGATGCCAAGACTCAGACACATGCTTTTGGCATGATTATATTCAGATATTGATTCGAACAGGACAAAACCAGTCACTTTTAGGGCCTGGCACAGCCTACAAGACTGTAGCTGTCAATTTATAACTGACACAGTTACAAAAAACCCACAAAAAATATTCTGTTTCCAAGCAGCTTGCTTGGAAAGGGAGGTAAACTCTGAATTTTTCTTGGATCGCTCATATAGGTGCAGCAGTACCACCCAGAGGCCACTGCTGTGCTGGACAGTGCACAAACTGGAGATAGTTCCTGTCCGAAAAAAGCTCAGAGGCTGGAAAGACAAAGAAGATACTAAGGCTTAGAAGACATCCTCATATAAAGATGTATTTGTAATAGTCTTCAGATGAAACCCCCCAAAATTCCACTCCCTCAACATCCTACTCAAGCCAAATCTGAAAGTAGACAACCCCACTAATCATTCACTCTGCTTTTAATTCTTAATTCGACCACTTGGATGAGATAGTGAAATTTCAGGATTTGGTCTTTACTATGTATTTTTTATTCAGCAGTCATTCCTGAGTTATCAATAAGCATATAATGAATGTGCATGCAGTGTGGCTATCCAGTGGAACATGGGCCATAAGGATCCAGCCTGCACTGGGCAAGGAACGTGGCAAAAAGACTACCGGGAACATCTTGTTTATTCCACACACCCAGCTGTGGTACACAACCTGCTTAGGTATGTTAGGGGAGAAATTGAGGTTGGCACTCCCACTTTCTGGGCCCAGTTCACTGCTCGGAGGAGAACACCATCTCCATGGTTTTAAAAGGTGGTAGTTATTGAGATGTTTGAAAGCGTCTGATTTTAGCTGATTGGGCCGAACGTATTTTGAAAATATCTGCAGATTCTTCTCCCTGAAATGCAAGGAATGTTCTTAAGTCCTAGTTTTACTGATGCAGGATATTAGAGCTGAGTTGCTCAGACCAGGCAAAGCACAGAACAGAAGAGGAGGCCTTTGAAGTCAAAGAAAAATACCTCATAAGTTTAAAAACTCAGTTGTTCTGCATCAATTAAGCAGCTAAACGGAGCTATTTTGGTCAACAATTTCAGACTTTGGCACATCAAACCTACGTAAGTGTTAAGTTTCTTTATCCTTTGTCTTTATGGAATAATGGATGTCCCTGCTGCTGTGAAGAAAAATGAGGTGTTTAGGTGCAGCAGAAGGAAGAAAAGCAGGCATTTCTCCCTCATCATCTGGCATGAATTAGACTGAAAGCTGAAACCACCTCCTGGTGTAACAGAGTAGCTGCGATGAGCAATATGCAAGTATGATCAGAAAGCAAAACCAACCAAGAAAGTGTTTTTTTTTCATTCTAAACAACAGGATTATGCTAAAATATCAAATATCAAGGAAGGCAAGCAGGGCAAGTGGGGTAGCAGAGTTCTGACCTTATTGCTGTGAGTAGATAAATGGAACACAGGAAGCTGTCCCAACACAATGCACATCCCTATGAAGAAGCAAGGAATAGAGGTGACCTATGGAATAAATGTGAGATCCATTTGATATTCTTTACAAGCCTAGCTAAGGAGGCTCTGTGAAGTAACAGAGAGTATGTCTTGTCAATCTGACAGGGATGTTTATTTCAGGAGGAAAAGGATGGGAGGACAGTGTTACAGATGTTTGTCACTCTGTGTCAAGCACTGATAGGGAGGGATGCTCAGGCTGAGCGTTCTGTGAGAACCTACACAGGATACAACAGAATATATTAACACAGCCAAGAGGTTCTTATGACATTCCTTGTTCTTGTAAATATCAGTAGCTTTGAAGCAATCTACATATTTAAATGCATCAATATGCATAATATGCATTATTTCACTCCATTCCTCTGATTGCTTGATTCCCTTCCCTGTAGAGCAATGCCCCAGCTTTGTAAAATAAAGTATCCATTACGCACTGAAAAAATGGGCCTGATGAATCACAACCCCACATAATTTAGTACATCATCTCTCAATACAGCTTTTCAGTCTAATTTAATGCATTATTGAAGATAACATGTTCATTAAAACAGCTGCCAGCAAACTCTTCATTTGGATTGTTTCATGGAAGGACTAGTCAAAGGGAAATGAAACACCACAGGCTAATGATATGCAAAAAGGACAAAAAACATTTAAGTTTTGATGCATTGGTATTGAGATGTTAATACGATTTTTCTTAATGAGTACTGCTCTGCCAGATTTTATATGGTAAATCACAAACCTGGTGTTTCTTCTTAGCCAACTTACAACATATAATAAAAAATAACAAAAAAACACATGGCAAAATTACCAGGGCTGTTCAGTGAGGATGACTTAATGAGCACAGGATTATTATTTATTGTTTCTTATTGCTACTTCTCTGTCAGTGAGCATTTAAGTAGCAGATATTTTCATCTAGACCTCCTGGTCTCTAGGGGAGTGAACCAAAATCTCTCATCTCCTCAAACACTAGGAAGTCCTAGATTCTAATGTGCTGGCTCAAATGAATGTCTAACATATTCCATTGCAACTGCGCTTTAGCAATAACTGTTGGTCTCTCAACAGGACCAAATTTGTGACATTAAAATTTTGCCACTACTTTTTTTCACACTACTGTGCAAATATCATTGTTTTCTGGTAAAGCACAGAGATATAACAAGTACAGTTTAACTAGGATATGTCATCAGCAAGAGACACACACCAGAAAAAATATCAATAATTACAGATTTATTAGACCTACTGACATTAATTCATAAGATATTCATAAAATTAACAAAACAAAATATCTACTGTCTCATGTCTCCATTGCATAATCAGTCTGAACATCCTTTAAGCCAGACAAGACAGATTACAGCCTTACTCGTCTGCAGGCCCAATGGTTTAAATTACACAGACATCCATATCTCCTGCCTCCACTATGAAATGTGCAGTCAAGGAGAGAGAGTTTGACTGGAACAGCTACTCACTAGTCTATTATTAATCTATGGCTGTAATACTTTACACGCTTCTAAGCTCTTGGCTAGGTCCAGCAGCCTCCAAACACTCTAACTCTGTCATGGTCATATCCAGGAAGTCCTTTTAAACTGAGATGTAAGGCAGAAAAATCAGTTCTGAAGAACCATAATCTAAAGCATCTCATGACAAAGACTAGTAGTCATCACCTTTGTCTGTCCAGTAAGCTACTGAACTATTGATTATTTTAGGCATCATATTATAACAAAGCATGAATTCTTCTTTCAGTTTCTATACTTGCATACACATACACTCTCCAAAAGGAAAAAAAAATAGTCTCAAAGGAAGGAGTATATCTGACCTAGTGTAGATGTCTAGAAATCTGAGCTGTTCATTCCAGGTTCCTTTGCAAACTATGGAAGTGAAAATGTACATTGGTTAACATCAGTAAAATAAGCATTTGCAACCTGACCAATTTAATTGCTTCCTGCAATTGTTTGCTTCTCTATGTAAGACAGAATAGATCAAGTAACTCAGAAACAGAAATCTACACTCTAGATGTATAAATTTAAGCAAGATGAATCCATCCAAAGTGTTTAGATAGTAAGTTTAATAAAGTAGGAAAGATAAATACAACATAATGTCATGCAAAGTATGTATTTCATTATTTCATGGCAACTATTAAGTGTGCACTTCTTTAAAAAATTGTGATTAAATAGTTACCAGAATTGCAAACATGGAGTAGAGTAGTTCTTAAAACCCTCTAGCAAATTTTTTCTAGAATCCTTCTGCAGTAGTAGAGATGCGTTTTCCAAAGATGATTTGTTCTGTCTCAAACTTACCATTTAAGTTACCAGGGAAGAGCCTTCCTCTGAAGGTTGACATCTCCCCTTGAGGGAGCAGTATGAACCCACTTCCCTCTGCATGAAAACAGTAGTTTAAACTGAATAGCAGACTTCTCAATGGCTAGTCTTGATAAGATGAATCCCATTCATGCTGTATTAAGCAAACAGATCTTTATATTGAAGGAGATGTTTTCACAGAAGAGAATACAGCCCCTTCAAAACAAATGTGTAGGAATGTCCTGACATTCAGAAAACTTCAATAAATTATCATTGATTTTACGTACAATTTAGTGGTTTTACAGATCTGATAAATATACTGACCAATATCTTGTTTTGCTTCCTGCAATGTGTGTATGAAAGCGCATCTAAATTCTCATTAAATTAATTCCTTTGATAACCATGCGGTAGGACTTCATTTAGAAAATTCCCAGCAGTAAAAATGAGTAATTTCACACAGTGTTTTGAATTAACAGGCCAATACAGTTAACTAAACAACAGTAACTTCTTCATCATGCGTTCTGTATGTCAAAATTAGTAGATCCATTTTTCTGCAAGAGAGAAAAGATTGGTCAGGGGTGCCAAGCAAAGCAGTATACTCTAAATATCCTACAAAGAAACTGTAGATTTTTTTTCTTCTTTTTTAGAATGTCTACTGAAGTCTGACTGTCTGTCTTGTAATTTCATGAAATGGGACATGTCAATTTATTATGCTTAATATATAGACTTGGTATGTCTTTCTACAGTTTTATAACTTTTACCATGCCATATTAATTTCCTATCTGATTAGTTGCAAAATTTGCCGTTCCCATCAGATTTTGCAATGGCTTAATAACACAAAGTATTTTCAGAAAAAAAAATTTAATATAATTTTAGTTAACATCATCTTCTCTCAGAACTGTATAGTTGAAAACCAGCTTATCGGAGCATTTCATCTATACCTCTTTGTCTTAATTTCGTACAGAGGTACTGATTTATAGTATTATGAAATAATAATTGCCATGAAGAGAGAAGACTTAAAATCTAGCAACTTCTGGATATATTAATAAAAGAAAATTTTCATTTGTCTCTGCCTTGCACATTTTTTTACTCACTTTGCTCTTCACAAAGATAAGAATCATAATCACAATGTAATATTTTCATTATGATTTCATAGATTTTGTATCTTCTCTCTACTGGTCACAATCATTCCACTTAGTGAAAATACCTCTGAACCCTGGCTTATTCATTTCAGTAGAACAATCTGATTCTCAGATGGCCTCACAATTTATTCTCACTTCCAGGGCAAGGTGCCACTGCCTCCCTCTAGGTGTCTCTATTGATTGCACAGGTACAACTCTACAGAGAGACCTGAAGAGATGAATTTACAGTCAGACCAAGATCTCCCTCACAGATACAGAATGATTGTGTCTAGAACCTGGGGGTGGATATCATCCTAAGCACCCAGACATACTGAATTAGATACTTTGAAAATGCTTAAGTACACACAAATTAGCAAAAGCGAGAACTGTGTTGTCATATATTGAAGTCATTTGAATGAAGTTCACTAAATTGTTTTTCCTACGTTCAGTATTATACATCTTGTGCCTTACCTTTAACTTTGGAATAGCAAGGCTCACAGTGCACAGTTTGTTTATAAATCCAAATGCTGTCTCCTGCTTTTAGATCTTCCAGAGGTCTCTTACATACTTCACACTTCAACACACAAGTCAAAGAATGAAGAAAAATTAAAATAAAATGTTTCTCTAATACTCATACCCAGCATACTTTCCTTTAGGAAGCAAGCAACCCCAGACCAGAATAGGAGTTATTAGTACTTCAATATAAAAACTGAATTCTGAAAGAGTGGTTTTAGAGAACAGAAAGTTAGATATCTGACTATGTCACTTTTAGATATCTAAAATTCAGATACCAGTGTCTCAACTGATTGCATAGGTACTCATTATACTCAACAACCCTGTCCTTCTCCCAGACATTTCCAAAGGGTACTTTTACTTTCTCTGTCTTAGCTTAGGGGTTTATCCTAAAATAAGATGAATCACCATTTTGAGATCCTTTTCTTTCTTCACTGAATAAAGGAAGAATGATCACACATAATCATCCAAATCAGAGTAGATCTTAAAGAATCTAGACCTGCTTATTTCAAAATATCTTATGACACTTTATCTTAACAGTTAACTATATCTCCCATTCTTGCAGAATCTGGACACTGCTTTCACAAATGTCTCAAAAAAGCTAATTTTTTGACATAGAGAAGCATTGCCCATGTTTCACATATGAAGATACGCAGATACACACAAAGGCTGACTTACCAAGATCACAAGGAAAACCTACAGTGGATCAAGGAGCATGGTAATTTGATAAAGGAACTAGAATCTTGATACCCAGATTATTTATTTATTTATTTATTTATTTAAATTTAATAATAGTAAATTCTGGTTTCTTTGGACATTTTATCCACTGGTAAGTGAAAATTAGCATTAGCATTAAGGTGCTATTAAAATAATCTGTTGTCTTCACTCACTTTATATTTCTTTGTTTAAATCAGCAAAAGGGTGGCCATGTCTTCAAATCTCTGATCACCAATATTAGCTAGAATTTTTACATAGAGAAAAAAAATCTAAAATTTGGGTTATTTACTCACTGTACTTTTGGTATATACCTTTACATAGAAATGAAGATGGTGTACTGCTGTCAGCTATGTGCAAATCTCTAATGGATACAGGGTATTTGTAAGGAGCTAAATGAATATTAATGATGAGAAATTGCACTACTTAGCTAAATACATAACTACAAGCATGAACTACAGACCTACATCAACTGTTTAATTTTTTTGCCCATTCTTTCGTAAGTTTGTAGTTATACAAAAGTTAAGCTGAATATTTGTGGCCAGACAGGTCCCCAGTTGACAGTAGGTAACAAAAAAAATAGTTTAAAAAGTAAGCATAAATATTTAACAGATAATTCAGCCACTACCAACATGTTAATACTCCCAACTAATGAAAAGCCCATTCTTCTTTATGTGGGTTGATCTGTCTAAAAAGAATGGAAGCAGACCAAAGCTTATATTTGCTTGCAATAATAGTATTGAGGAGGTATTACATAGTAGTTCCCATGGAAGAAAATGCCTTTCTGGTGCTCCCAGAGCTCAAAAGTCCACAGTGAACAAAAAGCACATGCAGCTTCGTACATGTGAAGTGCAACCTTACTGCTGTATTCTGGTTTGTGTTATTTTTCATGTAGTAAATAGAGACAAGAACTGCTGTCAGAAGCCGAAGTAAAAGCTGTGCAGGACTGGGCAGAAATATGAGCTATGCTAATGCAGTGATTTTGCTGAGTATTGTTTGTTAGAACAACAAACCCTGTGTGTAGATGCATGCAGAAACAGGACAAATGAGGCAGAAAGAAAACAGACTATGGGACTGAGCACTGCCAGGCATACCCTGAGAAAAGTTTAAGAGTGAATTTTAGGCTGAGGCTTAGGGTTTGGAATTACAAACAAAAAAGAAATTTCTTCTGTGCTTTCATTCTTAATGGAAATGGGAAAAAATATCCTACTTTTAAATAATTAAGACTGTTTTAGATGTCAGTTGAGAACATCTACAAAACATCATAAAAAACTGAATAAAATTTTACAATATGAAGAAAGTGTAAGTTGATATAATTCACTGTATCAGACCTGCAGTGAAGGCTTATAAATGTGTAGGACTCTAAGGATACATTCAACTGCATCCTTTATCCTCCTTGTGGTTGCAAGGGAGGAGAGGCAAGGAGAAGGATAGTAGAGGGAGGAGAGAGAGATAGAAAGAAAAAGGAAGGGATTGTGTAAGGAAGAGAGGGAAACAGAAAGATTAGTATTTCCTACATTAATCTCCTCCAGTCTCAAGACATCTTATTCTCACAGGTGTAGAAGGCCTAAGGCCTAAATAATCTCTTATTATATGTGTACTATAATGCAGGTATTACAATCAAATTATGTTTCTTGGTAGCAGGTGAAATCTTCTTACCTTGAAGCAAGTCGAATGACAGTAAATGTGCAAGGCATCTAAGATCATTTTGGCATCTATGCCCAAGGGCTTCCTGCAGTATGTACATATATCTTTTCCAATTATACTCCTGTGTATATAATATAACATCAGCTGTCAGAAAAAGAGCTGCCATTGAAATCTCAAGCAGAAAATTGATAAGGTTAGCACACTGCGTGGGAGAGACATTTGTATACTGTACAATGGCCATTAATGGAAAAATGTCATTTGTGTATTCTCTCCATTCTAGTTGACAGGTGTCATACACACGCTCCTGTGATGGGCAAATTGCTGAGCGTAATTGTCAAGTAGCAAAAATACCTTGGTAGAAAGAATGGTCTTCTCTGGTGAACTGAATTAAGCTGCTGAATGTCTGGGAGCATGTATACTAAATAGGGATAAAGTGGAAGGGAATGATTTTAATGTTTTAATCACAAAAGTGAATTGGTAGTTGAATTCAAACTGCCATAATTTGATCAGTCTGGTTCACAGAATTCTCTGTGTTGCAGAATTGCCTGAAAAGTTTTTGACTTTCTACACTGCAGACAGAACTCATACCTTCATGGCAGTTATAGTGAACATATGTACAGGACAGCCTGGTATTCATGACAATAATGTTTTTAAACATTTTCTCAGCTCTTATTGCACTCTTATGTGACATCACTCTGGATACAACTGTTGGTGTTGTTTTAGCATTACAAAATCAATGGGTCTTGCTCCTTTCCTGTCAGTGACAAACCACTGTACTAATATTTAATCATACCCAGAGTTCCTTATCTTTATGTCGCAAAGGATACAAGTTTTTCTGATTTGGTATTTCCAAGTAGTGGGGCTGTCCAAATTGTCTGAACTGAAGATAGTGGGCACGTTTAACTCCTTTTTCCCCATCAGGTAAGTTAATACAGATTGAGCAAATATCCTCCTTATATTTGTGAATGTCTTAACTGGTGTGAAAACATAGTTTTCTACATTATTGTCATGTGAACCTATTCCTCCACATTTGTACATAAATTTGGTCATTACAGAGACCATTCTCACAAAGGAAGGAAATTTTGCAGAGTAAGCAGCTGCCTGAGGTAGAAACCTACAGAACCACAAAGCCAAATCTGTCGCTTAAGGCATTGGCTCTTGTTTCTATAGATATTTTAAAATGTCAGCTGTGACAAGCCTAACATAATATTAGGCTGCTGAACTGTGGTAATGATTTGATGGCAAGATCTCACTGAAAGAGTGCTTTGTATGAAAAGCTGTCTCATGATGGTGACTTCCACTGCTCTCTTTTGTCTGAAGACTTGAATGCTTATGTAAATGTCTGTGTCCTTTGGTACTCTACAAGGTTATTAATGTGTACTTACCGATCAGAAGTAGAATAAACAGTTTTGATAGTATTTCCAGTTATATTTTCTTCATAGGCACCATATGATGATTTGCTGTGAAATAAAAACTGTAAATTAGTAATGTAGTAATATTAGTAATATAGTGTCCTTAGACTGTGTTCTACTTTTGATTGATTCTTCAGTGTTTCAAAATTAAATCCACAAGCCCATTGAGAAAAATTTACGTAACAGTGTTGGGTTTCCTGTGCTGATATCTCAGCCTAAATGATACATATAAGAAAATGGTGACAGACTACATTTTTTCATTTTCCTCTGCTTCTTTCACTTGTCTTCAAAAAGCTGTCAAACAGCCAAACAAAATTACAGCATGTCCCTAGAATTAGAGTGGGGGTCTTTATAATACAGGCTTTTCAGTGTATGATTTGTGTTCACTACAGTAACTGTATTGTTCCTTATATCAGAGTAGAGAGGAATATACTGAATTTAATTATCAGGGAAGTTAAATCTTCAATTTTTAACAATCCCATTTCCAAGTTACTTTAATATCAGTTTTGTTTCCATGCAGGGCATGAACATGTATGTGACAGTTGAAGAAGTAATCTTGCCATACCTGTTTTGAAGATTTCTGAATTGATTTATTTATCCTATTCTCCAGAAATTCTTAAGGGATATAGTAATTATTATGTGTTTCATATCACTCTTGTATAATGTTCTGCAATGTTAGGAGCAATTGTTTATGGTAGTGAATTTACCAAACATTGGGATTTTTTCAGAGAAATATAACAGATTGATAACATGTGTGTGTAAGGTGTTATAAAGCTCAGATACTCTTTTCTACATACCTGTATTTTGTAAAGTACATATATCTTATTTGATTTCTGTGCAACACCAGAAATGTATTTAAATTGCACAGTTACTGATATGCTGAAATGATAAATGTTTTATTTATGTTTCATAGAACATAACAATGTGCTTGTTATTTAATCAGAATGTAACAAACCTGGGTTTGCTCACTGCAGAGGAAGTATCTCCTCAAATGAGCACCCAGTGCTCCATTTACATTTCAGGTGAGATGAAAGTAAGCTTACTAAGTAAGAATGCAAACTAAAGCTAAGTTATCACCTTTTGAAAGGGTTTCTCTGGCTGAGAAATTCTCTTGACCAAAGTTTTCTTGCTCGCCTAAAGTTTCTTGCTACAGTGAAAAGTGGCATAGGAATATAATTTCTCTGTTCTTGTAAAGTATGAGCTTGTGCTTCTTTTTTTTGTTGTTGTTAAGCTTACTTTTCCCAAATCTTCCATTTCACTCATTGTATTTAACTGCAGAATCTCGGGCATTGCACACTCCATATAATATGGGTATTTACATGCTGCATGCCTGAAAGTAACACTATCTTACAGGAAGTTGTACAGAGAAAAATACTTTCCTTGAGTGTCCTAGTATAGAGAAGAGCATCCCTTGGATTTTACTAACTGACTGGAGTATTATGGTTGAAATACACAAATATATGTATATATAACCACAGCTTAGGGAAAAACCCACAAGTGGAGTGTATAAAACAAAAAATGCTTAAGCTACAGTAAAAATATTTCCAAAGCATCAGTTTCTAACCTTGTCAACTGGAAGTGTAAGGAAACTCAGAACATTTAAATAAATGCATAGTCTGACAGCTTGACGAGACACCAAGTGAAAACTGAGTCCCAGTGTAGCCTGAGAACTGTGCACCTGATCACGTCCCTTCTTTCAGTTCGTATCAGTCACTCCTTTACTTGCTATGGTGTGACCTGTTCATACAGCAAACTACTCAACAATAAATACTCTGTAGAACTTATTGCAAAAAACCTGAAAGAATAAGCTACAAAGACCATTCATTTAATAAGTTTTCATGAATTAAATTGGGATTAGAGCTTCAGGTAGAGGGTATAAATTCTGTCAAGTGTAAGGTAACATTGCAAATTTCAGCACATTCTTTGCCCTGCCATACTTCTATTATTGTTCTCCACTTTAACTTTCAAAGATAATCAGAATATTACAACTCAGAGCATGTATGTGCACAAAATTCTGAAAAAATGCTAATTAAGTTTTCTGTTGAACATTCATTTTTAATCTTAAATTGTATGCTGTGTGTCTTTGTGTTTATTCTCAGCCAATTTATGCATTTGTCCTTCAAGGTCATGCAGAATTTTCAGAATACACGGATTACAACTGTACTCCAACCTCCTACAGCAAATGTAGGAATAGGAGGGATTAAAGATCCTGTGCCCTTTATATCCACAGTAAGGATCAGGTGTGCATAGGATTAAGGATGGAGACATTGACCATAATTCCCATAAAGTACCAGACTGTGACTTTTACTTTCCCTGTCAGAAAGGCTCAATAGAAGATTTCTCCTGTCCCTGCTGAGTCATCAGCCCTGACTCAGGCAGTTCACAACTATTATACAGCAATACAACGTATGGGTTATACCTTTAAACAAACCTTTCTACATTTATACTTAATTAATCTGAATGGATGAGTGGATTGATACTGAAGAGAGGTTTTCCTAATCCAAAAAGGTATTTCATTCAAGAACTATGTATTATACTTTTTGTTGTCATATTTAGTGAAAATAATTTTGACCATGAAGAACAAGATAACATTTCTTTTATTTCAATTATTTCCTGTTACCAATATACCTGGTATATAGCTAGTTCTATTAAATATCCCTGCATCACATTTTTCACTCAGATTTGCAATATGTGGATTTGTACAGGCAGAATCCAGCTAGAGCATGAGTATTGGGAGAGAAATGGTTTTTAAAATAGTTTGTTCTTGGCCAAAAAGTCGGAATCCCATGCCACAGTGTCAGTGATTGGGTTGATGGTACATGGGTTCAGATTCATCCCACATAGGTTTAGGAAGTTAATAAAGCACTTTAAGTGAATAGTGTAATGTTTTCCTTACAGTCTCATAAAGAAACAAGTTCATAAGAAATAAGAGCATTCAGGAAATGCTTTCACTCTATTGATTATATAAGAATTCTGGCTTAGCTGCTCTCCTAAATTTTGTTTCAGCTACATCTCTAGAGCTACACAGGGTGTGTCTTACGCTCCCCACTTTGTGCACTAGAGCTAGGATTTGTGACCTTCTGTGTGTGGGATCCTGGAAGCAGATTTGGAAAGGGGCTGACATGACTCCAGAGACCAATGAGAGCTAAGCACTCCTGAAATTTCTTGCATAAAAAAGCTTTTTATGATTTTTTTTTTTCAAGAAATGGCACTTTAGACATTACAGTACTCAATTTTCCACAGTACCTGGTCTTTCTTTCACTGTCACGAGAATAGTTTTTTTCTGGGAGATTATTTGGAGCCCTTGGAGGATTTTCATATGCTTTCTCAATTATCCTAAAATAAAAAAGAAACCACACAACAAGAAAAGAAACACTTTTTAGAAATAATTTTCAGAGACAAAGTTTTAATTTACGCTTACAGTCATGAATGGAGAAGCTTGGACTAGAAAAAGTAGGTAAAAGAAATTTATCTTACTTTGGTTAAATTGTTGCTAGTGAAAAATAATGCAGTCATTGACCTATAATTTTAAGTCCTCCAGTTTATGCTGATATATTCATGTGTTCATATTGGAAACCTCATCTAACTTTAGCTGAACTTTAGTTTCCTCAAAGTGCACGCTGGGATTTTCAACTGTGCAATAATGTTTCAGTTGTTGATAGCATTCCACATTTTCTTGTCAGTATTCCATAATGTTGTTAGGCTTACTATATTTTAGTACCAAATTTTCTTTTTTTGGATATGCTACAATTATGTTTGTATTAGAAATGACCAACTAAACAGATATGTAGACTCATTTCAGAAAGCAGGACTGTGATTCAAGCAAGAGAAACCTTGTCTCTTGCAGTTTTCCCTGCCACAAAACATGACAGGCAAACAAACATAAAAATAGACCTTGTCATACAAATTATGGGATTTAAGGAATCAGTGCTAATAATGTTTTTGATGATTTTACAAAGCAGCTCAGACAAAGGCTGCTCTTGTTTGGTTCTGCCAAAGGTTATATTGTGGAACAACATGATCATTATCTGCCTTAACTCTGGATATGTGGGCTGCAGCTTGATTATTTCAGTGAGCTTGCCAAGGACTGGGGCCCTGCTGAACGACCCTCGCTCAGTGCTTGTCGTGCTTTATATGCAGAGCAGTGCTGCAAGAAGCAGCACCTCCTTTGTGCCCGACTTCTGATGGGGCAGGCCCCTGTCAGAGCTGAAAGAGAAACTCATTCACTGGAGATGCTCAGTATATGCTTCCCTGGTCAGACTGTCAAGTGGAACTGCTGGGATAAAAATATTTTCTATTAAAAAATAGCAGAACTGCCTATGTATACAGATAGCTACATTCTTCCTCTTCATGTGGATATACAACTAAATGGAAGACCCCAAAAAGATACCATCAGATTGGTACCTAAAAACATACTACTAACATCCCTTTAATTGACCAAAATGGATCCTAGCTTTTGTAAATAATGAAGTCTAGTAGCAGTGAAGCTTTTATACTAGGAATGCACTTACTTATATTTGTTTGAGATGCCAACAGCTGAATTCACAGAACACTTAGATAAGCACAAAAATACTTAGGAGGATCTTGTCACTAGTCATTTTCCTTCTCCATGAGAGATTATAGGTTTGAGTCATTGCTTATCAAAATACATGCAGCTTCGTTGTTATCTTTGGTTAATCAGGCACATTTTAGAAATAATACAGATATCCTACTCACACTGGGCAAATTCTGCTTGCTTGTATTAGGAATTCACATTTTCTACTAAACAGCTACATCTCTTGATATTTGATCTTTCAACTTTAGAGAGAACTATGAATTGATTCTCACCGCATTTTACTTTGGTCATCAGCAGACTTTACTTCAGTGTGATCACCACGGTGTTCATCTCTGAAAGTGAGAAAGACCTCAGAATTAATAGAAGTATTTTATTTAATCTAAACGTATTAAATGGACTGAATTATTTATGTTGAAGAAGAAAAATATTGTATGCAGTTTGCAGGTAAGATTTCTGACTACAACGAGTAGTTATCTATTCAGGCTTCAATATTTTTTAGTTTCTTTCCAATGTGACACTGCAAAAGAATTACAAATGACTCAAAATTTCAAGTCCATTATAGTATTGTGGGATAATTCAGGCTGGAATTCAGGGACTTCAGGACCTCTCTGGCCCAACCTCCTGCTCAAAGCAGGGGCAGCACTGAGGTCAGACCAGGTTGCTCAAGTGTTTGTCTAGCTGAATCTCGAAAACCTTCACGGAGTGGGATGGCACGACGTCTCCAAGCAAGCTGCTCTGCTGCTGGACAGCCGTCCATGCAGCCAGTCAGAATGTCTCTCGTTTCAGCTTATGAACCTGTGCTGCATCGTGGTGCCACGCTACAGGTGAAGGTCCTGCCTACATCTTCCAAACTGGCTGTGGCTCTGTCATCTTAACTCGATAACAGACTTTCATTCAGTTCAGGCATCAGTACCACGAGCTATGGAAATGGCTGCCAAGGTGTGTCCCTTGCTTTGTTATCAGATCCAGCCCAAATCTCTCTTCCAGCTGCTGTTATCTAGGGTTGCGTACAATCTCTAGGTCTATATGGCCGCATTTATACCAGTAACTCATCAATCACTGGCTGGGCAAAAGCTGATTTAATATAATAAATTTCATGTATAAACATATGTCATGTATAAAAAATGTAATTTTACATTAATATTGTATATTAAATGCTCTATAATAAAAAATATTACCCAGTGACAAATTAAGCTTGAAAAAAGGTCACTGTCATTCTCATTTGAAAACAAATAAAAATGTCATGTATTTTACTGAACAGAATTAATATCAACAGAATTAATACCAATATCCAATCAACCATAAATATTTTATATGTGTATAAGGGACAGATTATGACAGGCTTACCTCTTATTTTTCTGATCAGCAGTATTTTTTTCAGTCAAATCTGAAAGGTCTTTTCCTCTGAAAAATAACAACAAATGGACCTGTTAAGATATTCCCCCTTTCTAGGAAGGGATAAAGTGTCATAAAAGAAATAAATATATTTATGCGCACATTTAAAAGAAAAAAGTAAATTGTTAGTTAATTTTATGTTCAAAATTTGAAAACACTTATGTTATTGAAGAAAATATGTTTGTAATTTTCCCCTAGCAAGGTAAAGTTCTGTACTATTTATTTATTTATAAAAATTATTATCTCGTGCATCCAAGAAAATAAAAAAGTTTTTTTTAAATTGTATTAATGCCATAGTTTAAGATTGTTCTTTGCCAGTGAAGACAGTAAAGAAGAAACATGAACTTTTAAGGAATTTAGAATTAATTTACAGATTCCAATTTTTATTTAAATTAAGAAACTTCAGCTTCTTAAGATAATACCTAAATATATGGCCAAATGTCCAAAATTTTGCTTCTGGAATGATAAGAAATTACCTCTGTGGGTCATCATGGTAAACAATTAAAGCACTGATCATGTCTGTATTTATATTGAAAATGTTAGTATCCGAAGACTCACATATTTTACACATAAGGAAATATTTTCTTTGATTTCATAAATACAGTAAAACTAAAGGCTAGGTTTTCTTCTATTTTCTTTACTATTTTTAAATGGTAAAATTAAATGATAAATTTAAATGGTAAATGAAAGAACAGAGTGACTTAACTACTGTAAGAAAAACTCCATGATTCTCTTTGGGTAGAAGTCGAGAGCAAAACAAAAGGCCAGGTTAGGTCTGTGAAACTCATAATTTGGTCTCTTCAATCCATGAAAGGTTTAAAACTTTGGATACTGCTAAAAATCACTAGCGTCTCAAAGCCTTGGACTCTATCCTAATAAATTCTCTGTGAATTAACATTAAAAAAAACAAACTTAGAGTTTAGTGCTAAACGTATATCTATATGTATGCGTATATGTGCATGTATGTAGGATTGTCTACTGTAAAATAGATACAGTTGGCAACATTTATGTTCTGTTACTGTTTAAAACATCGTTGTTGAAATTTACCTGTAGAATATGAGTGCTCGGTGTGACAAATATTACCCAGCTCTCACTAGCACAGTACCCCACCAGTTCCTCCCTTTCTCTGTGCTGAAGGGCTGCTTGCAGACCTCCAGAAACTTGGCTTGAAATTCATTGAACTGACACACTGTTCAAAAAAGAAAGTTCAAGCTGTTCTCTATGGATCACTTCCCTTGCTGTTTAAAATGCCTTGTTACACCTTGCTGGGCAACACTTACCATCCATGAGCTCTGCAATATTTTGTTTACAGCCCCTTCTCTAACCATATCAAAATATTTCAGTAATAGTTTAATTGTGGAAGCATATAAGGCATGTATGGAAGCTTGCCATAGGTGGTATTTGTTCAGCTGATAGTGCACATGCCAGTGAATTAATCTGTATTTTTACATTCATCTTTCTGTGTAAGGAATGCTATTTACCTAAAAACATTTTACAGGTTAGCAGCATTACCTTTCCTGACATTCTCATAGTTGCAAACTACTCACTGCCTTAGAAAAGTAGGGCCTGAGGAACTTTGAACACTTACTGCTTGTCACTTGGGAAAGAACTTGAATTCACTTTGCTGAGGTTATCGAGGTCTTGGTTCCTTTAGAGACAGAACAAAACCCAGATCAAATCATAATTCGTATAGGCAGCTGTCAATTAGTCAAATTAAATACTCATTTTTAAAAATGTTATAATTGACACATTCTTTATGAAGGAAAAAATTGAACTGAAAACCGTCATTTTAGTAATTCAAAGGTATTCATAGATACAGCAATATGGCCACCATATGCACATTAAGCACATACTCTTCCTGGGATAAAAGGACCAAATTATGTTTTGGAAACAACAAGTTATACCTAGTACTTATGGCAAAAAGGATAATTCCTGCTGAACATGCATTGTGGACAGCTTCAAAGAGTGCCTGACCTCTAACATGCTATGATGCAACAGAAAATCCTTACTGAGTAGTATGATCAACCAAGTACTCCTGCTATGTGTGTGAATCATATCTTACCTAAAAATTAATTATGGACTAAGTCTTCCTGTCTAAATAAATAAAAAAAAAAGTCCTTTTTTCTATTTGGTAGGCTATCTAGACCAGCTCCTTCCCAAGTAAACTCTCCCTTCTCACAAGAAATTTCATATTTAAACTGAGGGATGCTGAGATCTGGTTACACCCACTGATTCTTGCACTTCCACATGAGAGATAGAATGTGATTTATCATTACTATCTGATGTAAGGAAAAGAAAATCTTCCTTGAATTACATTTTGTCGTATAATTAATTTCCCCTTTTCAATATACTAATATTAAACATATATTAATGTAACATAACTATTAAAAATAGAAATGTAAATTAAGGTATTTTGTACTTTTTGAATGAAACTTTTAGTAGTATCAAGGCAAAACATGGAGTGTTGAGTACTTTTATTTCCCTTCAAAGGATTGCACTGGAGTTAACATTTCTATAAAACACTTAATTTCCCTGAAAATGCATTTTCAAAATGCAAACTACTCTACTGAAAATCTTCCAGCAGCTTTACCTAAAAAGCTAACATCTAGTAACATTAACAAAATGATAAGTTTACTCCTCAACAGAAAGCAATGTGGAAAGAATGATGCCTTTGATGGTATGACCTGCTATAGGACCTGTTCTATAACCTGGCAGTCAACAATGTTCCATAGGTTTCTTTATTGACTTTTCATTCTGACCTGTTCTGTCATGAACCAACATCTCCCTAAAAGATAAAGGTAGCCTTTTCAGGTTTCTTGGTCATGTTTGTCAGATTTGGGGCTCCCCTTGATACGATTATCAAGATCTCCATTTGTTTAGGAATTAAACAGTTCAGTGCAAGGAGAGTCAACTGTCATTTAGCTAGAATTCCATACCTTTCATTTATAAATTATATACTTTTGGAAATCCTCTTGATATTATCACAGATTTCACACTTTTCTGAGTATTCCTCCAGAAACTGAAGCCTTGCAGTTATCCAAAAATATCCTTTCCTTGGTGAACTGGGATGGCAAATTGCTCCCTCACTACATGAAGGTAGCAGCACTAAAATTATAGTAAGTGTAAATAAGAGCTCAGGTAATTACTTAACTTATATTTTTGCAACTTTTATTAAAAAAAAAAAACAAACAGCTGTGCATGTGTCTGGCTTGAGTAAAATATGCATTATTACTCTTGTCTCTTGCATCCTACATTCCTCTCTGTTCTCAGAGATATCTAAAATATTCATTTCAAGTCTTCTCTAAAGTCTACTGAAGCTTTGAAATTGCAGCTATCTCAATTATGATCTTTCTGTGCTGTGCAACCTGCACATATACATCAGCCTCAGTGTTGTATATTCACCCAAAACAGAAAGCAGATCTGGGGCTCCTGTTCGTTCTGGCTGCAATCACAGGATTATGTGCAGTTTACTCAGCACAGTTATCAGTAGCCCTTCCGCTGGCTTCTGCTGACTTTCCCAGCGTGGAGCGATGGAAAAGCTGTGACAGTAGCAAAGCTGTGCCCTGCAGGCCACTGTGTCTGTGCCCTCCTATGTCTGATTGTCAAAGGCATGTGAGTGTTTGGAGAACCAAATCCCAATGTGCTTTTAAAGAGATTTAGCTCAGTAATACAGATATGTTTGAGATTTTTACTCATGGTGTAGATGTAAAATATTCTATTCGCTTTTTTATGATTTGCAATTTCATATTTTTTAGTAATTCCTGTGGGTTATTATTTCAGAATTAGATACATTAATTAAAGAAACCTTCCTATAAAAATATTCCAATACAATGCAGATAAAATACGCTTGCACAACAAGGCCCAAATACTAGAACTTTCTGTGTTAATCTTTGTAAGAAATGTTAAAATATCTCAGTATTATTGTATCAAATACTACATAATTTAATGAATAATGCTATAGAAATTTATTTTAGAACGCTGAGAAGTTGTGTCACCCATATATTTGTTATAGGTAGCAGGTTTCTGTCGAAAGGGGAGGAGGAAACTCCTTTGAGATGAGCAGGAAAGATTCTGGCTCTAAAACGTGTTCTTTTTAAGTTTTCACATGTATTTTAACATTCTTCCCACGTAACTTCAGACTTCTTTACCTTAAATTGCTTTGTTCGTCTTGCACAGAGTTTTCAAAAAAAAGAATGAGGAGTTATCTAAAATAGTTCAAACTTGGCCTACTGCCTGTTTGGAAATAATGAGAAAGAAATTTCCAATAATTTTAAGAGTTATTCTTTCAGAAATGCATGTACTGGCCCACATTAATCCTTGGTGCAACTCGAAGGATAGATGAGTTAGTTCCCTTCTGTAATCTTTAAATCATCATGCAGCTGACAGCATTTTGTTACTCCCTCTCACATTATTTTGTTCTTGTCAGTCTTTGGGTATCCCAGTGCACTGACTGGCTTGCAAGGAAGATTTTCCTTGCTATCTAGGCGAGGCTACGTGTGCACTCCTTGGCATCTACAGCCTGAACCACAGAACATCAACTCAGAAGAGTCCTAGTGAGTGAACAGAAACAGTTGCAGCTGCAGATTCCGGCATAAAAATACAAGCAGACTGACCTGTTCTGCTACACGTTATGGTTCCTATGAAAGAGAAGTTCTCTGAAACAGAACTTTGGAAGATACTAATTTGTTGTGCTGGTAACACTTCTCGAACATTCAGCCTCATGAAATCTCTTGACATAACTGCAGCAAGTAACCAGGACTGACGTCCTGCAAGTTCTTTGCCTTGAGGTGGCTGGCTTAGTGCAAAGCAGAGGTCATAGGATACACAACAGCGATCTACTGGTTCAAGCACAGTTCAGGTTATTGGCAACCAAAGCTAGAGAGCTGTTATTTATAAAAGGACAAAATGTAAGGTAGGACAAGCTACAGGACATGGAGCATAACTCAGAATTTATTTGATTGTGCTCAGGGCGTGCTTTTGCTGACTTTTAAAATCTCTCTTTGTTAGCAAAGCTACGTTTGCTTTAGCATTAGCACACAGCACTATCAACCAGTGCTGATATTAGAACAGAATCCAGCCTCACATTAAAAATTAGAGCAGATCTGCATTACAGAACCTAAACAGAATTTCAGGTTTGGTTTCATTTGAGAGTGGTTACTGTGTTAAAAATCAGCAATGTAACTTACATCTTTTTTAATACTTCTAAAAGAGATGACAAGTATTAAAGTAGAAAAAGACTAACGTATATTCATACATTAAAAAAGCTCCTTGAATATTAGAGTATCAGATGCAGAGAAAGGCTCCTATAGAGAAGGAATTCCAGTTGCAAGTATAATTTTCACTTGAAAAAAAAATTATTTTGGTGTCCAAGGCTGACTCAATTGAATTTATACTTCTTACATTTGCCAACAACTTTTTAAAACATAGATTATGATGGAAAACAGCAGCATAAAACTTCTATACAAAGCAGTTTAGACAAACTAGGGGGAATATCTTTCGAATATGGTAGGTGGCTTGTATATAGATGTTGACATTTTTCATAGGTCATTCCAAAGGATGCCACCTCCAAGTACAATATTTTCTGAGACAGCCATTAAATCCCTGTGAACATTCCGCCTAGGGTGAGTATTTTTGAAATGGATGAGAATGAGGTAGGTCAGACAGCCTGCCAGGAAGAGAATATATAGTTTGCTCACAAATTCAATAGGATGAAATATTTTAATAAATACTCAGGACATGGCTGGAAGTTTTTAGGAGCACCTAACTCAGGATACCTAATATGTATTTTTGTATTCTACATAAAAATATTTGGAATGGCAGTACAGAAGGTTTTGTATCACATATTGTACAAAAGGATCTCACATACTGAAGAAACCAAATTAATTTATTATAAAATTGAAACATTAAGATTTGGATTAAGACCTAGGTATGCTTGTCATTATTGTTAAAATATGGAAGACAATTCTCTTTATTCATTTACTTTTCTGTTTGTAAGTGACCACCTCCAGGGGAAAAAAAAAAAAAAAAAGCCCATTCTGCCTTTAAGAACATCTTTGCAGGAAAATGATCAAAATAGCACTGTGAATCCAAAGAAAGCCCCACCCTGAAGGATAGAAAAACTCATGTGCAACTGGGCCACTGTGGGCCTCATGCTATAGACCTGTTAGCCATGAATTTTGCTGCTGCTGTCTGCTATTTCGCCTCTAGCTGCTTGTGTAAAATAGGATTGGAAATCTGACAACTAATGAAGACAGTCCAGCAGAATAAAAGACTAGCAAAGAACATAAGTAAAGTAGGCTTTAAAAAAGCTGTCAAGGCAGGCTGCATGCAAAATTTATGGCTCAGTTTAACCAGAGACTTCTATTCTGCTGTATCTTGGACCCCTATGTCTCTCACACACAAACAGAAAGGGAAATTATGTAAGGCTTGTGTTACAAGCTCTACAAAAATCAGCTAAATTTCAAAAGTTTAACATCTCTGATCTTGTATCAATATCAGCAAATGTTCCTTCTTTATGGAATACATGTCTTTTGCATTACCTGACTCTATTAATGTTACATATCTCATGCCTTCCTTGATTTATTGTTTGAAAGGTCTATTTCAGTAAGCAATCTTTAAAAGTAGAAAAATGAATGTAATATGAAATCACAAAGTGTGATTTTTTTTTTTTCCTTTTATGCTCTGAATAAAAAGGTTAGAGAAATTGAATTGTCTACATTTGCTTTGATTTTTAGTCTGCATTTGATTTCTAACTCAGTTCACTTGAGACAGGGATCTAATACTTTTCAGTCCTTCTGCTCTATGATCTGTGCTTGTGAATCTCACTTATTGCAGTGGATAGTAGTTCTGAAATTCTGGTGCAACTGGTGACAAGTCAGATCACCATCAAAAAGGAAAACACAAATTAATCCAATCCACACATTCAAGCACATCTCATAGTTCTTTCTTATTTCTTTTTTTTTTAATCTTGAAAACATTCAGATAAAGTTTCAAAATACATGAAAGCAGGAAATGTATCACACCGACAAAAAAGCTTTGGTGATGTTATTGTTTAGTGAAAGCAATGAAAATCTTTCTAATATTTGTATTCACAAATTCTGAAGGCAATGAAGAAAACATCAATAAAAATAGATTTTTAAAAGTTTGATCACATTCTTCTGACTGTCCCTAAAGCTGAGGTGAAATTGAAGTTGATCCTAGGCAGGTGGAAGTAAAACAAAATTTTAGACAGACCCCAGCTAAGCTCTTGAACCTCAAGGATCAGGCAGCAGAGTATGAGCCCACGACTCCCTTGATATTCAGTGAATACTTACCTAACCTGTAAAAGTCCTGAGCCTCTATCTAGTTCCAAATGTTCCCTAATTCTTGAAGGCATCCTCGCCTTGTTGCCTAGAATTTCATCATCCATCTTAGCTGATACACCAACAGTTGATATACCCAAGCACCAATATTCTAAGTGTTATTTTAATGACTAGAAAACTGAAGGACCACGCATATTTCAAACTTGCTGAAATGCCTTTAATGACTGGGGCACTTGATGTCAAATCCGGGGATGTTAAATCCAGTGAGGTTTTGAATTTAGTCACTCAGTGAGGTTTTGAATTTAGTCACTCTGTCATCATCAACATAATCATGAGCAATCCAGAGGCAGCTCTATTAAAGGAGTCATGCACAGTATTTTTAATAGATCTGCATCTGTTTTCTGATTAAAAGCCCTGAGCAGAATTATAAAAACTACCAAGATGACTCCCTATTTTTAATAGATGATATAATAAGATATATATAATATTTTTAAATGTGAATCCAAACAAGTTGCATCTGATGCCCTTTCTTCAGTGATCTCTCCCAGCTGACTTACAAAGCATTCTGATCAACAGCTTCTTCTTCTTCTGACATGATGGAATATGAAAAGACTGCTCTAAGAAAGTCTGGCTAAAACCATAAGGACATTTTTGAACTTGTCACATCAGCACAGGAGAAGACAAAAACAACCAATTGCCAAGTGTGCCTTCCAACTCTGGACTAAAGGAGTTGGTCTAGAATGTATTAAACAAGTCAGATATCTTACTGGATAAAGTTTAGCATCATGGGCCCAGCAGAATTTTGATCTGCTGTTATGGCTGCTTTACTGTCCCTGTATCAGGTTTTGTCTCAGTATAACTGAGGATGAATAAAGGAATTTTTTGAGAGGAGATTGACATTTATCGTGGAGCAGGGTGCATTTCCTTCCACATTGCTATGCTCACTAATCAGTGCCAGGAGCCCTCGCTCAGACCTTTCATCAGTAACAGCTGAGGGTGAGGGGACAGAAGAGGACTGCAGTCAACTGTGAAAACCGATTTATAATGTGCCAAAACCAGTGTAATGCTTAGCCCAGAGGATTTTGGAGTTAAATACAGAGGAAGAAGCTGTTGATCAGAATGTTTTATAGGAGATAGACTGGGAAAGATCACTGGAAAAAGAAAACTTATTCCATTTTTCTAGAAGGATATGTATGACCCTGTAAACACTGTATTAACATTTCAGTTAGGAATAATGGGCTTGGATCTCTTCACAGAAGCTGTGCAACAGTGAATCATTTGTGTCAACACGCAGAAAAGCTGCAAACTAGCATTACAGTTAATGCCAAATCTATCAGACACAGAAGGAGCCTGTCACTTGGAAGGGCCTTCTGCTGAAATGCAAAAAAAAATTAAACAAAAAAAATTGCGCTATCAAAACCAATTTAGAAAATGCAGAGCCACTCCACTTTATCATAAAGAAACAATTGCCATTGTAGCAAAAGCAAGCTAATGAATTATGCATGTGCTTATGTGAGTTCTATTTCAGTATCCTTGCTTCCAACAACTTTTGAGGGACAAAGGTGTTCTCCAGAACATTCCAGAGGTCTCTAGAAGGTCCAGCTAAAAAGTCAAAGCAAATGAAAGACATCCCAAAGTAAAAGTCACACAGCTATTACTTGTGTAGGAGCCATGGCTTCAAATTTTGGCCATCTAGACTTTAGTCCAGCCTAAGATAATTCCTTTGAAT
Source organism: Melanocharis versteri (assembly GCA_013397845.1). Classification (NCBI taxonomy): domain Eukaryota; kingdom Metazoa; phylum Chordata; class Aves; order Passeriformes; family Melanocharitidae; genus Melanocharis; species Melanocharis versteri. The sequence goes on along the minus strand of VZTG01007409.1, from coordinate 125,602 downwards.
ATTTCTTGTGGCTCTTTGGAATTGCCTATCTTATAGACTCATAGAATGGTTTGGGTTAGACCTGAAAGATCATCCAGTTCCAACCCCCATGCCATGGGCAGGGACATCTTTCACTAGATGCAGGTTGCTCAGAGCTCCATCCAACCTGGCCTTGGGATCCAACCTTCCAGGGATGGCAATCTAATGGGAACACATAATTAGCCAATGTCTCAAAATGCACCTACATGTTTTTTCAATTTTGTGCTTCACACAGCTCTAGAACAAGAAAGGTTTTTTCAATAAATGCTCATTTAGGTGACCTGACATCATGGTTTTAATTCCATTGGTTTGGAAAATTCCAAGTCAATAACAATTCACTAATATTTTTAATAATCTGAAATAAAACCCCCATATCTTATATTTTTTCCACTTTTAAAAGTTCCTAGATGTTGATAGACAAAGCAATGTGAGTCCTTATTACAAGAGTCAGTTCTATCACAGGTAATTAATGTGTTGTTCTTTCACAATCTATTGCAATGAGAACTGGAAACACATCTTGGGTCAAATAGGAATATCATTAAAAAGGAGCATAGTACACACAGATTTACAGCATTAAATTATTACTGACAGGAGTAATAATAGTGAGTTACCCTATACACTACAGGAAAAACTTGTACAGGAGCAAGAATATAGGATTCTCTTAATTATGCCAGAAAAATTTATTCTAGTCCTTGTTTCTGTTCCCTAGAAATTGCCTCTCTCACCCCCATGCTTACAAATATACAGCTGAAATATTTTCTTCAAGATAACTTCTGTAGCTGGCATACCAAAAAGACATCCTTATGGAAGGGTTTCTGCAATATGCCCTTTGCCCCTACAGACTAATAGTCTTCCCCTGGTAGCAGACAATTTCACTACAGATGCTTTAAGAGCTGAGTGAGATCTCTCTGTAATCTCTTGTATAGCCCCTGTTACTGTCACCTCAAAGCTTTTCCTCAGGTATGTCCAACATTAATTAATTCTGGTATATCTACGGAAAATAAAAGATATATTCATTAGTTCTACAGTTTATGAACTTATGGAAATACGGCTTTTTAATTATTCTGCATCCTTTGGTGGTAATAACTTTGTAAATGCCCTGGTAAATGTGGCTTGCTGGGCCAAATGCAATTACTTTCTGCAACAATGTGTAGTTCAACACAAGTGAACCCCATTATAAAAGCCTTTTTATAGAAACACAGATTTTTTTGTATCCTAACTGTAATCATTAATGAAAGACTGACTAAAACTGTGTTAAACACTCTCAGAATATTTGAAGTGGTTTAATGTGATTTTCTACACAACATTATTCTTTAAAAAATACCAGTTTTTAAACACCTGCATTTGCTGGTTACTACAATTATGGAAAGGAAAAAGGCAGAGTGAGAATCTTGCATCTTCACTGATGTGGAAAAAAGCACAAAAAGGACTTGATAAGTGACGAATAAAAGGCCCACTGAGGAAATCAGAAAAATGTCTCAATATGTATCCGGCGCAGTGCTCATCTGCTGCTGCATTTGTGAGATACTGATGCCAAGAGGATTTTTGCTTTTTCTTTCATATACCTTTTACACAGTTCTGTGTATCTACAAGTATTAGCATGCATACTTGTAATTCTTTAAGTCTGATAACTTAGCATAGTTCTAGTGTTTGTAGGGCCAGGAGACCAAACACCCCAACCGACCAGGAGACCAAACATTCTACTATTTTGGAGAACCAAGGTCCCCTTCTAGAACATATTCTGTAAATAAAGATTAGCCCACCCAGGCAGGGGGGAGGATTCCATATATGGGGAAAAATATTGTACCATCCACCCAAGCCCCCTTACTGGGTACCCTTGTTAGGTATGCTAATGTACAAGGTCTATAAATCGTATACACGATTTACGGTGAGGGGGCATTGCGACGTGTTCCACCTTGGTGAAGTGATGCATCGATGGGATCCTCTTAAAGATATCGAGGTAAACAACCCGCTCTAACCCCTTAACCATGTCTGGCTTTCATTTCCTAAGACCAGAGAAAGGCATCAATACCAAGAGACCTGATTTGACTTGTTATGCTCCGAAAGATGCACAATTATTAGACAGTAGTTATCTTTCCTTTTTCTGTGTCCTAGCCTACTTATGCCGCCTAAAGTATCTATAGATGCCCTAGCTAATCATGACACGCCTATTCCGTTCTCTTAATCGTATCCAACAGGTGGAGGTCCGTATGTCCATGCCTTCAGATGTGAGATGTGTGTGTGTATATATATATACATATACATATATATATATATACACACACTCTCTGAGTTTTAAGATGGATGCCAGGTCTAACTGTTGTCCTTAAAAACAATGCAATAATTGCTTTTTTATTTTTTACAATTTTAGCCAGAAGAGAGTACCTGACATCCTTTTCAGATAAATTCCTTCTGAAAGATTTTCCTTGTATATCGCTGACCATTTTGTTAGAAAGCCAATTGCCATTTCCACTTATTTAATACTGAAATTAATTCCTTATTCCTTTAACATCCCAATTAGAATCCTGAATGACAGACAATTAATCAATTAAGTCTGACTTTAAAAATATGACCTGAAAATCTTTCTATTCCAAGTAAAAATATAGGTAACAAAAGGATTTAAGTTAAAATTGTATATGTAATACAAATTGATGTTACTATGTATACTCTTCATGTAACTGTTTACTTACCCTGTGTGACACAACCGTTTTTGCCAAAAATGTAATATTTATGTGACATCCTTAATAGTAAAGGGGAACTTTTGCTGGCAGCTGATTAATGCATTTTTGCCTAGTGAAAATGTAACAAAAATCTGTAGTTTTGTGAAGCTAACCCATCAGCTGCAGATGGATGACATCTGAAGCACCAGCCAAATGCAAAGGAATTATAGCAGCAGTAGAGAGGGCTGAATTTTGCCCACGAAGATTACAGACTACTTACAGTTTATATACTGACACAAATAGCAGTGCAGTGTTGCCATAGAAACTTGTAGACCAGTAAAATATTCCTCCAGCTCTTCACCAATGAAGGGACAGGAATACAGAGCTTGGTACGGTAATGAGAGCAACCAGGGGATGATGAATGTGAACTGATTGAGGGTGAGGATTAAGTCAGACCTTAACAAGCCCTTAGCAGTGAAGAATGGCTGTGACTTCCCTAGTTAATACCAGGCGTATTTAATTCTCTAAGAACTCCCACTTTTGTTGACAGGAAAATGTTTCACTGAAACATGGCGGTTTTTTTTCCTTTTCCTAGGGATTACACTGTCAGACATCTTTTGGATGCTTTCTTAGTCATTTTGTACTGGTTTTACTTTTTGAAGACTTTGGGGGAGGGGAACAGGATTCAAAATAGTGTAGACTGTAGCTGCAGACCTCACAAAACTGAACTTTATGAATCAAATTAAATAAAATTATCTCATTTAAATTAATCATAATGTCTGCGCCATTTAATATTTCCACACAAAAACTGCAAATGAGCTATTGTAATTCTCAGTGCATATCTAGAAATCTGTTTCTAATTTAATTCAATTTATAATTGCATATTCAGACATTTTACTCTGGTCAAGGTCACAGAGTAAAATTTTTTGCATGTTTATAGAATCATAGAATGTCCTTGGGTTGGAAGGGACCTTAAAGATATCCAGTTCCAATCCCCCTCCCATGGGCAGGGGCATCTTCCACTAGACCAGGTTGCTTAGAACCCCATCCAACCTGGCCTGTAACACTTCCAGGGATGGGGCACTTATTGCTGATTGCTTTGAAAAGTATAACATCTCTATCAGTACAGAACCTTACAATTTGCTGAAATTTTAGTTAAAAAATCTAAAAAAGAAAAAAATCTAAAAATAAAAAAAAAGCCTATGTCTTTTCTACTAACAATTTTTATGGTATTCTGCAGACTTTCAAAGATTAGTACATATGCCATCTAAGTCATCCCTCAAAAACAAGTCCATCTGTTGAAACATACTAATTTTGTCACCCTAAAGGGTCTATGTTGGGTCTTCACTATTCAAAATGCCAACACTACAGTGCATAAGTTGGGGTATTTTTATATATATAGTAGGGTGTAGTTACTACCTCTCCTACACTGTCTTAAAGAGAAAAAAAAATACACAGTATAATCCATACTACCCTGATTTTTCTGTTCCCAAGCATTTGCAGCAACTACCTACATGCTGCTTTTTAAGATGCAGGCTGGACAGACTGAAAGATCAAAAAATGAAACCGCTGAGATAACTCAGCAAGTCAATGAGAGAGAACTCAGAGTTTGACTTCTAGGCCATTGCTTAGGACTGGATGAATGCTGCATTAGTCACACGCCATGTCCAAACAAGCTCTCAAATATAAAATAAAAATAAAGCAAATTGAGTACTTAATACCACATCAATCAGTGCTTATCAAAACATTATTTTGATTATACTGTTCATGTTACCTTGCTGTAGCTTGATCGTCCACATCAGACTTTGATTTCTGAGGGGTCACCTGTTCTGATGAAAGGGCAGCCCTGCAACAGGAATGGTGAAAACATACTTAAGGCACAAGGAGATATTTGAAAACACGTTGTATCACTTAAATGGTTTATCACTGTAGATATTATATTTCTTTCAGGTGTAACTACAGTGAGTTTGCATTGTCTTTGAGAAAACTTTTATTTTTTTTAAATTTAAATATATATAATATAAATACATATAAATAATATGTGTATAAAGAATTATACACATATAAAAAAAGAAATATAATGCTTTAGTTTACTAGATTACCACATCCACTGAGCCTTTTGAAAAACTAATATCCCAAGACTAGCTGTTTTGCTAGTATGGATATAGTAATAAAGTGAAGTTTCTTCACTGTTCAAAAATAATTTTAATAGTAAAAAAGTTGAAAAACCTTTTCTCCTACCTAATAAATAAATCTTATTTAGTAAAGACAAAACTTTCATTTAACTAGCAAGGTTCTGATTTTTTAAAAGGCAAATAGGTAAACATTTACACTTTCCTATTTTTCTTTATTTATGTGAACAATCAAAATGGTCACTACAGGAATACTAAAATTATGAGTAATTGTAAGGAAGGGGAAAAGGTGGCAGATAGAGTTGATGAGGGTTACCTCATCAATACTTCTTTAGAGAATTTTTCTATTAGTATGGTAAATAAACCATGAAAAGTTGTGTAGCTGTTTTACTTATAAAAGTAATGAAATTGCAGCTTGGTTAAGTAATATTTTCTTAATTTGGACCACGTGAAATGTACATTTAATTAACGAATTAATTTAATAAATTTATTTTCTAAAATTAGAGTAATCTTTGCAGACACTCAAGTTTAGAGTACTTTACATCAATCCATCTTAAGTTAATGACTTCTATTACAAGCCTTTGTATGTGCAGAGCTTCTTGATTTAACACTTTCTTTTTCTTAGTAGAAAGACTAGCCCACATTCTCTCTTCCACTGACTTTAGAGCATAAGTTGCATATAAAAGAGTATTTGCATTAGCAACATATATGACTGTGGAAATAAAATTGTGAAGCAGTTTTTAATGTTTTATGCAGTTTAATGTTTTTTTCAATTTGAGTAAATATCCAATGAAACGTTCTAAGCTATATGCACATAATTGCATTTCTGCAGGGAAAGAAGTCGTCTTCACACACTTCTGCAATATCCACTATAGAGGAACCCTTCCAGGTAAATTACACAGTGTTTGTACTATAAATAAATGTAAAATAATAATCGAGGTTTATGCAAAGGAGCATGTTACATTTCTAAATCTACTAAGAAGCAAAGGAAGACATACGTTGTTGGAGCCTCTGAATTTTCTGAAGTGGTTCTAGAGAAAGAAAAGAGTAAACTTTTCAGAAACCAAGTGGCAAAATGCTAGTATTGAAGCACTTTGCAAGATTTAGATCAATCAACAGCAATTGCTTTTACTTTTCCTTCCTTCCAAGACAATATTTTGCATTTTTTAAATGTAGAATATATGTTTAACTGAAGCAGCATAATACTAAATTCAAACCATATTCTTTATGTCACTAAGACAATCATTCTTCAGTTAACATTCGCTAGTTAACCCATTTGATTAATAGTGTTTTGTTTTCAGCACACAATCCACAACCATAAAACTCAAATGCAGTGAGCTGCTTATAGTCTTAGCTCCAACTGCAATTTCCTTCAAGTGTTCTGTAAAGTGTGTTTAATCAGCTGGGAGCAGAGGCAAAGAACTCTGCAAGTTTATATATCATGTTTAACTACAAGAGGCTAGAATCACATCTCAGAATCACAAAAATATATAAATAACCCTGACCAAGAAAATCCACATACCCACGATTGCTGGACTCCCTTCCTGAGGACAGCAGAGCAGTCAGCCTTTCTCAAATTTGAAGAAAAGACATAGCTGACATAGCTCTTTGCTCAGTCTTTAAGACTGATAGTGACCTTTAGAAGCTGTGCTTATTAGCATCTATGCATGGCACTTGATTTCCTGAAACTCACAGGCAAGTAAAAGGCTTTCCCTTGATAACTATTTTTAGTTATTGTAATATTCACAATTTGAAATAGCTTTCACATCTGCAAAGCACTTTTGAAAGCTAAACCAAGTAATCATTAAATGCCCATCACTTTTTTACCAGCTGTTCGTGGTGACAGCATTGTTAGAGGATGCAGGAAGGGTCATGAAAGCTTCAGAGAGAATATGCCTGTTTTCAGTCTTCTCTGAACTGTGGGACTGGAGTAGTAACTGGATAATTAGTGTTGACAAGAATACAGGAATTCCAGCTTGCTATTGGAAGCTGGGTGGATGCCATATAGAGCATTATCCCATGCTCTCAAAATTACCATGATGTTAGCAAGATATTGAAATGAAGCCAGATAAATTCTTCTAAGTTGGTGCATTGAGACTATCTAGTAAGGAGTGACTTCAAAGAAAACAAACTTTAACATCTAGGAGCCATTTTTCTGCTGGCTAGAGAATGGCTTTGAATCTTGGCCGAACAGATAGTAAACGTAGAATAAGATTAAAAATAATTGCTGAACGTGGTTTTAAGTCTTCCAGTGCCAGACATTCCATAACCTCCCTGGGCAATAGTCTACCAAGGCTTCTACCTAACATCACAGTGTATCCATTAATTTCTGTTTCATTTAATTTTCATCATTGCTGCACATGAGACTCATGTTGGAAGTTTCCCAGATTAAAGCTAGGGAAGCAGAAGGCCATGCTGCAGCTAATAGTGGACATAAGCAAAGAATATCATGAAGGTTTATTTGTTAGTATTTTAAACCATCCATATTCTGCTTTTAGATAAGAGCACAAGAAACGTACCCTATTCTCTTTCTATTCTGCCAGAAAACAACTACAACTTCAGAAATAAATTTTAAACATTCATCTGTAAGTAACTTTAGTCTGATTTTTTGTTCTAAACCATTTCTTGGCTATTTTGCTGACAGGGGACTTAGTAGATTTTGAGGTTTTGTTCACACTGATACCCAAAAGGGCCAAGGGTTAGCCCCTGACTGTGAACCCAAATGGCAGCAACAGATCCCTGTCCTTATGGCCAGTCTCTCTACAGCCCATTTGCCTTGAGGAGAATTAACTGGAATAGTCCAAAGTGAAAACATGAAGAAAGAATAGATTTCTAGCATGACAGAAAAATTTCGGGAGCACTCATGTAACCTCAAGTCTCTGGCACTTCATATACTCAGGCCCCAGCCAATGCTGTGCATCAGGCTGCCAAGAGCCTGAACAAGTACTTAGGCATGGGATGCTTTCTCTTTGCATGGCATCTTCTGCATCAAACCCAGTCCATCAAAGAGCTGCCCTGCTTTCTTGCTCCCAAAATTAGCTGTAGCCAAGAGTTAGGAAATAAGCAGTGATCACTAATACGCACCGTTTGCTTTCCACTGTTTCTGTTGGGGTCTTACTACTTGAAACTGGGGGAGGCATCCAAGATTGCCTGTAAATTTTAATAAATAAATTTTTCAGTGTTAGTTTAATGCTCTGGCCCTGAACAGCATACTGTGGATATTAGAATAGAAGTGATGTAAAAATACCTGGAACTTTTCTTAAATTATCAGTATTTTCAAAGACTGTATGTTGATACTTTTAAAACCATTTTTCACAGAAAACTGAATGGAATAGGAAATAATACAGAAATTTTATTTATAGTGAAAAATGTATTCTGTGACTCTAGGTGGTCTTTTCTGCAGTCTAAGCGGTACAAATAAATTGATCATTCATGGAAAGGACAACCAGATAAAATGCACAAAGGAAAGGGTGTCAAGTACCAGCACAAAAAATGCAATCAGGCTATTAGAGGTCACATAAACAGCACAAGCACTTTCAGTTCCTTTTTTTGTTTGATTGTTTGGGTTTTTTTAGCCTCAAAATTATCAATGCAGCAATTGTTTGTGAGGTAAAAACAATGACACCAGAAGCAGTGCGATTCATTGATGGCCTTCCACATCTTTCAAGAGCCTGAACTGAAAACATTATAAACTTCCACCAAACAAACAGGTCTGTTAATATAAATACGATGACATTTTAATTTCTACATTCATCATTCTACTGATCACATTTTTTATGCATGAAATATTAAACAGAAAATCACAAATGAACAGAATTTGCAGCTGGGGAGGATGCAGAAAAATATGGCTGTCACCAGCAGTGCATTTTAAATCAAAAATGAACTTAGTTCTACACCCTGTTTTTATTCTTGCCCAGATAATGCTGTCTGAAATCCAGATTTTTAAAGGTAGCTGTGTATCATTCGGAAAACGATGTGATTCATACGCACTGCAACAGCACAGGGTCAAGTTTGGCATCAGAGATTTCACAGTTGCAGCGAGCTACAACGCTTTAAATGGGGACACTGAAAATGAGTACCCGGCTGAGTGAGGGGCTGCAGCCAAGTGTTAGCACCCGTTGTGCCATGCCCACCAGGCTCACAAGACTGGCTCTACAGAGGCAAAACCTGTAAATCCCATGGAAAAAGACAGAGGGTGTAAAAGTTTAATTCTTGAAGCTTGCCGAGGAGTTTGAGGGTGCTGGAGGAGGAAGTTGGTAATTTTTTAGCGCAACTGTGATACATTACTGAGGCTTAACGCAGTGCTATATACCCGCTGGCAACCAAGCAGAGGTGGTAATGAATACCTTTTTTTCTTGATTGGAGAGGTGACTGCAGTGTTTGTGGATGCTGCATTAGGAGTCCAAGATTGTCTGTTAAGGAAATATACTTAGTGAGTTAATCTTCAGCAAGAGTATCAATTTAAATTATTAAAAAAGAAATACAAGAAATCATATTTCTGCTATCTTAATGATACAAATGCGTATGGTAAGTGCTATAACTATGTTTATATACCTCAAAGGACACAAGATTTGGAGATCTTAAGGGGTTCTGATCTTTAGATGGCTGCATTTTTACTTGATATCCAAAGTAATTTCTGACTTCTTAAAATCTTGACTTCTGTACCTACACTTTAGTCTCCAAACACTATAATAATAATATCTTTCATTTTCATACTATAAATTTTATGTTTCTTCTTCAATTAAAATGCTTTATGTTATGATATGTTGGTAAAACTAACCTATATAAAATCCAAGCCAGTGATTTCTCATGAAATTTATGAAAAAGTTATTGTCTTATCCTCTGCAATTCTTAATGATAGTAATTGGCAATTCATAATAACAGTAATTGAAGAATAGCGCTTTACAAATAATTTTGCTCTCTGGCAGGAAAAAATATATACAATTTAAGTCTCTCTTAAGTCCCACTTCAGAATTAATTGTTGGTCTGTTAAAAAACCATCTCCAGAAAAAAAAAAACATAAAATCCAATTCATATGATGCTTCATGTGTCATCATCACCATGATTTACAACATAATGGTGCAAAATTATAATTTGAAAGAGTGACCTCAGTTGAACTTTAAATGCCAGAGATACTGATTTGCTCTTCAGAGTAATATCTCAACTCTCCACAAGATGACTTTTAATTGCTCTCTAGCAACTATGTTCTGTGTAATTTATTACTGACAGAACTCTACTGACATTCATGAAGGCACAAAACGATGCATTTTTCCTTTTGCATTTACAAGTATGGTGGCTGAGTTCTTCTGACTTTCTTTTCTTAAATGAAAATTTCAATCAGGTAATAGGTGTAAGTTTTTTAGAAAATAATTTTTCACTGTTGTGGAATTATATTACATGTATAAAGTGGCCACCTCTGAATCACAACAACTTTTCTAATAATGTATCAACAATGTTGTGCTAACTTATTTTAAATTAAAACTGTTTTAAACTAAAACTGTTTTAAACAAAAGACTGGTCTTCTGACAAAAAAAAAAGGGTTTCCACTGGAAAAATCAGCTAGCCTATCAAAAAACTATTTTTTATGTTTTGGTACTCAAGTTTTCCACTGGCAGTGTACAATGGCATTTTCCACTGAAAGCATTAAATAGAATGTTTTCATTATTCTTCCTCAGAATTATGTATTGGATTTGGTAGATTTTATGCAGAGAAATCTAGAGCTCTAGAACATACCCACACTTTTAAAAATACTCTTAGTCTTTCTCTTTTTTTGTATTTAAAATACTGTAATTATTAAATAATCATTGTGCTGAGTAAATGTGTAATCTGAGCTGGTCTCCCTTTTAATCTGTGTGGAGAAATAGCCTTCTTTGAGGAAAGTTTCTCTTATTTTAAAGAAAATATTTTTTTTCTCCTCACCAACTATAAAAAGAGTCTGTGATGATCTAGACACAGACGCCTACATTCCAGAGGTCAGGTGGTGAAATGACGCCTACACTAGGCCATATGCCATACAAATAACTTCTCCATATAATCTTGGTATGTACATGAATTCCAAAGTTATGATAATATAGAACACTTAGATGATAATGCATGATAAATGATACATGATAGATTATAATGCATAATACTTAGATGATAATGTTTCTGAAATTCATACCTGTTGTTTTGATTATGGTTCAGAGTTGGGGACTTATTTATTTTGTCAGCATCACCTCCAGCTGGAATTCTGTCAGAAACACAGTAATTACTTATAATACACACTCTAAAATTTTTAAAAATCCATTTTCAATAAAATCAAAAGATGGAGTATCATTTTGCCCTGTGTACTGATTAAAAATATTCCAGTATCATAAAAGGTAGAGAACAGAAGATGAAATTATTTAAATTTAGTGCATTATTATCTGAAGACTCTAAGTAGGTCACTGAAAAAGAGTTTTCAAAGATGATGTTCAAACAATAATACTGTATTAAACCTCACTGTTGATAAAAATTCATTACAACTCCTTTGAATTAGGTCAGAATAGCAGAAGGAAAGCAATGTTCAGTCAAGCAGTGCATACAGAACTATTACCTTCTCCTCTGCCTCACCATTCCTAGAGAGACGCAACGGTCTTTTTTTATTTACATTTCATAGATCAGTGTGACGTGAAAATAATCCGGTGCAAAATCCCTGGCAAAGCATGGTATTGACCTACAGGAGTACATTCTATCAACGAAGCTGGATTATTTGTGCTTGAACTGTAAACCATGAAATTTACGTGAAGAAACGACCACATGATTTTTCAAGCCCTTTATGGATTCTACAGTTATTGCCTAAAACCCTTCAAAATTTTCACAGAAAACACCATGTAGCTATTGTAGCTGAAGCAGATTAGGTTCTTATTTTATTCCAGCTTTCTTCCTATATATGGAATAGTCTTCAGTAAGGACAGGGGGACTCTGAAAAGCTTAAATATAAAGTGATGTACATTGAAATAGAGGACAAATACTAAGTTGAGAGGGCTATCTTAAATATTTTATTAAATCAGCTGAAACACATCTTGAGCTACAACTTATATATAATTTTTTTTTAATTTTAATTGTCTATTCTCATCTATAAACTGAAGTTATAGATGCAAAATAAGTAATCCTAGAACTATAATCTGATGTTGCATATAAAATATTTTGTATCCTGCCTTCAAGCAGCGCAGAATACTGTTGTATTTCATGAAAAGCCTTTCAGGGAATTCTGGGACACAGTCTGCAGCTGCGTGTGCTCTGTGTCTTTTGCAAATCTTAAATGCAATTTTGCGAAGCAGCCTCTCCTGTCGGGGCAGCCTGCGGCTGTGCCGGCAGCCACCGTTGCTGGGAAGGTCACTAGAGGTCCCGCTAACCCTGCTGGCATTGCTGCGGAGGCGAACCCGAGCGCTCCTTCTCGTGCCCCACTGGCCAGCGAACCAGCATCTCCTTCACATTTCATCCCACGTTTTCTAGCACAATGCTTTATGTAGTTTTGTATTTTCTGATTTTAAAGCCTTAAAGGTTCTATCTGGCATCCTAGTCCACTGCTGCCCAATGTAGCAGAAGCTTTTAAAAAAAAAAGTGAAAGAAAGGTAAGCATTATGTTAACTTCTCCTTGTATAACTTTTGAGCTTCTGATGAGGAATCAAAGAATATCCTCTCTTCACACCCACAACGCTGTCTCCAACAGACACCCTCAGATCAATGGTCCATTTACATATGTAATTTTTATCTGAACCAATTTAAATTTCTGGCCTACACAGTACCCTGTTGTGGTGACTCCTGCAATTAATATATGCATTAAAGCAAAAATAAATGTTCTTTTCCATTTCTTTCCTTTATTTTCTTTCCTGTATTTTCTTTCTTTCTCTCTCTCTTTCTTTCTCTCTTTTTTCTTCTTTCTTTCTTTCTTCCTTCCTTTCTTCTCCCTTTCTTTTTTCTTTCTCTCTCTCTTTCTTTTTCTTTCTTTCTTTCTTCCTTCCTTCCTTTCTTCTCCCTTTCTCTTTCTTTTTCTTTCTCTCTCTCTCTTTCTCTCTCTCTCTCTCTCTGTTTCATTATTTTTTTCTTAATTCGTTACCCAAACTTTTATAAAGTATCTCCTCATTCTTGCAGTGCAACAAAAAAAATATTCTTTCATTACTCGGTTTCCCTATATTATTCTTTTCCAAGCTGAGGACTTTTTGTCTTTTCAGATATTTTATATATGAGAACTATTCCATCCTTCCCACCTTCCTCCTTAATTTTTTTCCTGGTTCTATTGTAGTTTGCATGCAGTGTTCAAGATGTGGAAAGCAGGTTCATATGACATACAACCATGGTTTCTGGTTTGCTCTCTGATCCTTTCCTAGTAATTTCTATCATTCCAAAGTATTAAATTATTAATAAAGCAAACAATGAAAGTATGTCATTTGCTTCGGTCCCATCTATCCAGATCTAATTACTATAGCTGCAGTTAGGATTTAGTATTTCTGGAAGCTATACTAGACTTAGGAGCATTTAATACCTGAAAAAAACGCAGTGTAATTTTCATCACTACCTGAATTTTAAGTTTTCTACCATCTTTTGTCAAATATTTAGTTAGTTGCTAATAATGAGTGAGAAGTATAAGGATAAATAAAGTTTTTCCACCCATCCAGAAAGGCTGGCTGCGATCCTCTGCACAATGCAATAGTTGTCATAGCTGGAAATAGTGTAGATCTACATGCCAGTACAAGTGCATGTGCATCTACTGCCATCAATCTGTGGGTTTCTAAAAACAACTTAATAGTGTTTGGCACTTTCTTGTGCTTGCAGCCCATGGTGCAATTGCATGTAGTTATCTGCAACATCTTTCCCAGATGCTTAAAATGGAAAATGGTGTTCAAATTTTGTAGCCATTGGGTTAGGCAAAATTCATATAAAAATTACCTTTTTTAACATGGTTATAGTGGTATCCTATAAGCAAAAAGCTGCACATAATATGGCTTTTAGATACGTTTTTACTTGCACATTTACACATGCAATGAAGAGTGCAAAATTCTTCCTATAATCCTCAAAGATTTTTTAATTTATATTTCAATTATTATTTTGTCAGTTTGAAAACTAGCTATTGAAAAGATATTAATCTAAACAGAGCCAGATTCCTTAAATCCTTTCCTTTTGGAATACTACAGTAATGGCCAGAAGAGATGCACAGCAGAATTGTGAAAAGATGTTCTAGTATCCAGTTTGAGAACAGGTAACTCCCCAGGACATTTTGTAGGGTAGAAGATAGTCATTTTACAGAATTTTATCTGGGCAGAAATTATTTTCCATATAGGAAACATGACGTAATACTGTAAACAGATCTGAGACATCTCCAGTACAAGGTAATTTGTCTCTAGAAGCACCTAATAAGAGCAGTCCCTTAGACTTTTTTCTACATTCCAGAAACACACTCCATTTTCAACTCTGTCTTTTAGTTTTGGACAGGGAAAAAAAAAATACTGTTTTTTTCCACACAGGCAGATAAACAATACAGGTGTTCTGCAAACTGGACAGTTCTAAGCTTGGAGACTTCCATACTATGGCTATGTACGTCAGAAATAATTTATAAGAAAATGAGATATTTGTACCAAGTGGAGAACATCCTTCACAGAGGAAGCAGAAGTACCAAATTCAACTACAAAAAAACGTGCTAAGAGAAGATACGTCACCACAACCTTTTATGCCTTAAGTTGTAGGTTTGAGAAGTACCTAACAAAACTGCCTGCTGGCAATAGGTGTGCACAAATTAATCCTGGAATGGCTATATTCCAGTTTTGTAAAGACCATTGATGACTGAGGAGTATAAACAACTTGACTGCAGCTTCCTCGTTGTGATCATTTCAAGGCAGAAGCATTATTATTCACTCCATTTATGGCACATTCTTCATTAGTTTTCAGAAGTCTCTATTTATACCTAAAATCCTTTTTTGTATACTCTGTCATCAGTGGCATATTAAGAACCCTTTAACTTCAATATTTTTGTATATGAAAACACAAAGACAGTCAGCTTACAACCTCAAATAATTCAGATACTTTAAAATCTCAGCATAAACCAAAAAGATACAGAGTACGAAAGAACAGTGTTCCTCAGTGACACTGTAGAAACTGGAATTGTCCTATGATTTCTAAATTAGTAATCAGGGTTTGAGGCATGAAAATCAAGCTTCGAAAATTGTTTTGAAGTGAGTGGCCACGTGGATAAGTGCGACACAGGTGATATATGCTACTTCAACTTCCAAAAAGCTTCATGGAAATCTGTTTTAAGTGCTCTTAAGTAAACTGATCTCCCTTGGGTAATAGAGAAATAACTGCTTAAAATGTAGGAAACAAAGGTTTGAAATAAATGGCAAGTTTTCAGAGTGCAAGAAGAGATCTGTACAAGACCTGTGCTCTTCTATATGTTCATGAATTATCTGGAGACAGGAGGGTGGGATGATGTTCCTTGCCAATGTCATTTCTTCATGGTAGTCAAAACAAATGGCAACTGGCAAAGCTTTTCAGAAGTCATCTGCTAACATGTCAGATTTCTAAAATGGTAGATGACATTCACTTTTCTTAGATGCAAAGTAATGCCTGCCAAAAGAAACAATTGATCTCTGAACCAGCAATTATCACTCAGGAAAGAGATCTTGGAATTATATAGATAATGTTGTGAAAATTAAAACTCAATTCTCAGCAGCACTCAAGAGAGCAAACTCAATGTTATGAAGTACAAGGGGAGGAATTGCAAACGAAATAGAAATCGTTGTTATTACTCCCCTGTGTACATACAAGGTGTGCACCCATCCTAAATACCTACATGGAGATTTGAATTCCCAGATCAAAAAGACTGATATGGAAATAGATAAGATACAGAGAAGAGCAACAGGTAAATTGAAGTTATAGAATGGCTTCCTCATGATGAGTGAACCAATGCAGCAGGATTCACTGGGCTGTAGAAGAATAGGCAGGGTGATACGGCACAGGTCTCCAGCCTATTCTTTTTCAAACTCCTGTGGAGAAGGTAAATTTTATGTAACAATCTTGGATTGTTTCTTACAAGAGAAGTAAGGATCATGATATAAAATAACACAGTGCTAAACCCAACTGAACAAAGTGCACTTTTCCCACAGTGTGCATTTAAGTGCTGGTTAAATGGCCTCAGCATGTTCTGGATACCAGCTGTTAGTGGTGGCTAGATTTTGAAGATGCAGCACAGAAAGAATCTACAAACACAAGCATGGTCATGTCTTAACCCAGCAGAGGTCAAGGCTGAACAGAACATTCAAATAAAGCACCTGTATGACAAGCATGGCTCTGATATTTGTACTCATCGTGGTGTTTGCAAAGAACTATGGGTTTAGCCATGTTGTGCTTAGCTACTGGAGGTATGACTTTGGTTTAGAGTTTAAAAAGGAGGAAACTGGGGAGGAGAGGTTATCGTCTGTGGAAAGATACTCACATTTATGACAACAAGAATACACAGAAACAGGTACAAAAAAAAGAAGATGTCAAAAGAACATTTTCTCAAATCACATTTTCATTTGTCTCATTAAAAATTCATGCAAAAAATCATTCAAAGTCTTTTACTTATATGCTTAATAAATACGAAAACTTTAAAAAAGCACTGACTTCATTCATGCTTTCTTTTTTAAGACCTCTTACAGGTATGACAATCACAATATACAATACATCCAGAAAGAAAGCCCTACCTGTCCAAGGTGGTATCAGATCTGTATCGTCCAAGTACAGCTTTCTGATCTTCCTTTTCATTTGTGTTACTGGTGTAATAAAAAATTTAGAAATGCCACTTTGGTCACTGATTTTTTTAAACAATTCATCATTAATAATACAGTATCTATGTCTCTGATTAAGGTATCATACAGGGTTTTAGACCATCCAGGTGCCAACACTGCAGTGATCACTGCAGTGATCAATTATTGACACTGGAGTCAGATTTACAGTGAAAATACGTATAGATTAAAAGTGAACAAAGCAAGCTCTTACTATAAACAGAATATAGTAAAAGGCTACTCAGAAAGGCATTCAGATACTCTACCATACCTGTGTAGGCTATCTTGGGATTTGTATTGGTTAAGCACAGCCCTTCCATAGTTTTCATCAGCACTTGAAGCAAAAGAAAAACAACGAGCATTAAAAATAGATAACTTTTTCTTGGCAAAAGATTTCTGTCTTCAATCAGATTTCACAGCTGTCTACTACCACTGTAATTGCACCAGCTGCAGAACTCTGCAGTAAAAGACTCCAGACATTTTGGAGTAAGAATTATCTCTTCCTACAAGCTGTTCATGGACCAGATAATGATAACATGGTCTCAAGGCATTGTTTCTGCTGTAATTTAAGTCCTAGTTTACATTAGAGTAAATTTAAATTGATTCTGACTTAAACTCCTCAAAAGAACTTGCCAAGATTTATAATCTTCCTTCTTATAAAAAGAAAAAGTCAAATCATAGTCTTGCAACCTAGACATATGGAATGTGGGATTTTACCTGTAGAGTAGAACCTCGTCAAACACTCATCACTTGAAAGTCCCAATGAAAAAGTCAGTGAATATTCAGCAAACTAATACTTCCAAAAGGCAATCAATACCTCATCAATATAAATAAATAAGAGTTATTTGAGTGGATTCCCCTAATTCTGGTTGATACCATCCATGCAAAAGTAGACGCTGCACACAAAGGTACATGGCATACTGAACTAAATATAGAAGAAATGCATCGCGTATTTTTCTTACCTTTCCTCCTCAGGTCTCTTCTTTATCCAGCTGTTATCTTGCAAAAGGGTTCGTCGTTTATTAATATCATGAGTAGCCTGTTGTCTGCTTTTAATTGCAACAGAGGGGCTCTTCTTATCTGCAAATGCAGAGAAACATGTCTTGAAAATGAACATGTAGAAAGACTTTGGAAACGTAAAGTACAATTACATAGGTTGAAATACGTAAAAGTTTAATACAGATTGAATTTTCAGTTATCACACCTGTTTAGTGCAGATGGCTTATTGAAAAGTTTGTGGCTTCAACCTTGAAGGGCCTGCAGAAGCCCAGTTTAGCAAACTGAATTCAGTTTCGTCCTTTATATGAAACTGCTTCACTGTTTCTAATGTAAACACATTTCACAGATCTGATAAAGCAATTACGAAATTTACATACCACAGTAATCCCAAGAAAGTCAAACTAATGAATCCTGTTTCCTGGGGTGTTGTCTGTGGATTTTGTATTTGCAGATGTGTGACAGGATGCAAATTTTGAACAAAGGCTAGTCTTGAGTTGACCATGTGGCCTTCCAACTACACCCAGCCCAAAATATGTGGATGTTCATGTTTCTCAAAGGGTCAGACTCCCTCTGAAGCTTTTTCCTCAAAGGCTGAATGAACAGTTTCTTTTCTAGTCAGTTACTTCGTTTTACTGAACTTTAGTAAAAGCAATAATAAGATAAGATAAGATAATAATAAGATAAATACCCTTACATCAAATTTAACTAAAATTGGTATATGGTTTCAAAGGTTATTGGGAGAGACAGACTGACATGCTGAACAAACATGGAAGTCTTACTTACTTTTGAAAACAACCTAAAACATCTTTCTCCAACAAGGCTGATATTTAGTGTATTGGGAAAGTAACAATATGATTTTCACTTAATTTGGGAGAATATGGATTCTTCCCTGTATTAGAAAGCTGATGTTTTTCTCCTTTGGTTTTTTTCATGAGGATTTTGGCCCTTTTTGCAAACAAAATACGCAAAGACTATTGCTTAGTATTCTCAGTTCACCTAAGTTTCATATCATCAGCCTGTTTGAGATGAGAGGAAATATTGATGTGATATTTTAATATGGGCTATTAAAAAGTTAGACGTTCAGACCAAATAGGAATTCCATCTTTTTAATTGCTATATTTGCCCCAAATTTTTCCACAGAAGAGGTGAAAAATTAAATATGCAAAATCTTTATTAATTAATAAAAAAAATTTGATGAAAAATACAGAGGATCTTGTGTTTTCCTCTGAAGACCCTCATGGTTTTCTCCATTAATTCCTCACTCTCTGAGCATTCATGCAAAAGGATTTTCAAATTTCAGGAGACATCACTATCTGGTGTTCAGTAATTAGACTGTAAACATTGTGTGTAGAAAGAACACGCTCCACAGAAAACACATGCAGTCAGTAACATGTCGTTTGTCAGAGCTGTGTTTTGGCATTCTGCTCGGATTTATGAGAAAATGTACTTCTTGTTTTTAATACAAGAACTTCACCTGTAGTGATAACGTTAAAAAATGACAAATAGCTACAGTGAGTGGAAGACTAAATCATCCTAAGGCACCAAAACATTTATCTTGACAATGGCCAAGAGTGAATTTTTAAATACATTTTTATTGTAAAAGTAGACACTGACATACGGAGATAAAATTCAGTCTAAAAATGTATGTATGTCTGTAATTCAAACTGTGCCTGTTTAAATTCCCTATAGATATGTCCATACTGCCAAGTGAAAGAGAAGGAATGGAAGGTTTGGACTCATCACTGATGTTGGCCTAGTTGCTAATGTTCTCTGGTTCTGTGTTGGACTTGCTCTCTTCAAGACTGAGGTGCTAGAGAAGTGGCAGATGTTTTAGAAGCCATGGCTGTGATAGCACGGATATGTGCTTCCACCTCTTGGCCTTGGTGCCCAGGTTTGGCTTTCTTCTTTTTAAGCAGCATAGATCCAGCCATTTGACAAATGACCAGGGACATGAAAAATGCTGTTTGTAAGAATGAGCTGACAATCATGGTAGATTAACAAAAATTAATCTATCCTCACTGCATGAATTTTGCATCAGCCTGTTGGCTGCCTATTGAGCTAATTTTTCTCTTGAAAATATTAATTAAAATCTGACTTTAAAGACTTCAAAAAAAATGAGGGCATCCCAGGCTGGTCTGAATAGCTCCAGTGGTTCATTAGAGTATCTATTAAAATAAACACTTCTTGCAAACTGAAACTAAACCTTCACCACTTTAAACAATAATTTTGTCTCATAGTCACTGTCAAGAATGGAGATAGTTTTAATTAGCAAACAAGACTACATAAAGTGCATTTGCTCTAAAAATGTGTGCCTTTCATAGTTTCTCATAAATATTTAAGTATTTTTAATTTGGTACAATCGTTTGCATTGGGAAAATTAAATAAATAAATAAATAAAGTTAATTTTTCAGAAGTAGGAAAAATGTGAGCTCAAGTTTATGCATTCCAGAGAGAAAACTTCTTTACAGCAAGAATAGCTGACGGCAGCTTAAGAGGTGGAAATTATGCCAGCATTTTTTTCATCCTAATCGTTTTAGCCAAAGATGCTTTCAACTGTCTGCAATACATTTTAATCTCTGCTCTACTATCAGCCATAACTGCCTCTGAATCTTGAAGAAAAATTCTTCAATAACATGAACATCACATAAGCATTTCTGCATAATCAAGAAGTACTTGGTATATATCCAACTATTAAAATTAACTGTACCTGTGCTATATTGTCTTTTTTGCCAATAGTACTTTAGGAAGACTGGTATCAACTACCCAAATATCACTTGGATTTCTCAGAAATCATGGCTTTTTAAATGGCTAAGTGCAAAGAATGAGGAGACCCACTACTACCATTTTGATCAGGAGACTGTTTTCGTATGCTGAAAGCTGACATTTGTTCCGTGGGATGTTGTCCTTCTGTGGGAATCTAAAAGAAAACATGACAAAAAAAAGGAAGTGAGCGTTGACAGCGAGGTTGGGAATCAGCCCCAAAGACAGGTCAAGTTTGTTGTCCACTTTGAGCACCTCCTCGCCCGAGTTTAGTCTGACAGGGTGCAATGGCTTAGGGCCGGCCGCAGCCCTCCTCAGGCTGAACCTGGGGCATGGTGCTGGCTTTTCCCTGCCTGGTGACAACTGTGTGCATTCCTGCCCTGCCCCTCTGCCTGTCACACTGCTCCTTCCCCGTTGGGAGCTCCTTCCCTGAGAGCACCTGGCGTGGTGAGAGCCTTCAGTGGGCAAGACAGAGTTCTGAAGAACGGGTTGGGGTGATAAGCTTGATGGGAAGATGGTGTCAGTCCCTGGCACAGCACCTGCAGCACAGGTGAGCTCACCCAGCCCTGCTGACGGCTCTCTCAAGTTCAGTGGCCAGCAGCTAATGCAGGAGGCCAGGACAGAAAGCAATTCTGCTGCTCTGCAACAGTTTTCTGATGTCCTCCCTTACCTCAAATCAGGTTAAAAGCCTCCAAGACTGATGATTTAAAAAAAAAATAGATATTATTTGGTAGTTGAGCCACTCAAAAGATTTCATGTTTTGCTTTAAAACTGCATTGTGAATACCAGCTTTCCTAGAGAAAGCATCAAGCAGAACATAAGGACATTTCAATGACAGAAAATTCTCCCTTAAGTTAAAAAAGCCCCAAATGCTAACATTGACTTAAGAGTTTGGGCAAAACTGACCCTCTTTAGCAAATGGATTCTTTTTTGTAAAGCAACATTTTCCGTGAAAACAATGTCGTGCTGGAAAGCTCTCAACCAGCTCCACTGTCAGGCTGCTAAAATTCACAGAAGTGCCAGAAAAGTGTTTCTGTGACAGAAGCAGTCCTTAAAAATCAGAAACATTCCTGATTCTCTGGATGACACAGTTATCCTTTTTCTCTTTTTGCAGACGTAAAGTGTATTGCTCACACACCTAAAATAGAGTGGATTGACACTGAGGCCTGTGGCTCTTTCTTTGCTGATGGAAGGTGAAGAAGATTTTGGATTCTGGCAAAAGCTTAAGAATAATGCTTATACTGACAATAAAACATTGTGGATGCCACAATGGATTGCACTTAGAGCAGATTTTTCTTTTCTATGCTTTTGCTGCCCAACAATTACTAACAAAATCTTATGATTAAAAAAACCCTACAAAAAACCACAGAAATAATCCCACCCCCTCCCAAAAAACAAACAAAAAAAAAGCCTCCCCCAAAAAATCTCAACACAAACAAACAAACAAGCAAACAAACAAAAAGAAGCAGTAAACAACTACAGATCTTTTTAGAAAGTAAAGATATAAATACAAAACTAATATCGGAGTCCAAAAGTCTGCATGTGTCTTAACCAGTTGTGAAATTCCAAATATTTATTAGAGTTTAAAATTCTGGCATTTTTAAAGGCTCCTACCCACATTCCTTTCTCTCAACCTTAGTTGTTGGTATCAAGCAGGCATTGGCACAGTGTGTGTAGAAAACATGTGACTGCTGGATCTGGTTCCCACACAATAAAAATATGCTCGGGGCTATAGTGAGCCTTATTTATTTTGCAATAGGTTATAAAATACCTTTTAAAAATACTTATATAAGGTTTTAGGCACATGCGAACTGAATTTCCTGAAAACTGTTCAGGTAGGTTATCAAGCAATCAGTTTTTCTAGACAGTTACCACTTTCGCTATAAATTTTCCTGAACTGTCCCAGGATGATAGAGGGGTCTCTGATTTACTTTTTCTGCTTAGGTACACCTGCACATCTGATGTAGTCAGTCCCAGGATAATAAAAATTTGGCATTTCAGTATATTTTATGAGCAATGAGAACTGGCACTTCTGCATCTCAAGAAGAAGTAGTAGTTTGTATAGAAGGATTTCAGATTTATTTTCTATTAAGTACTTTTAAAGCAATTTGCTAGGGGAAATGAATAATAAAACTTTGAAAAAGGAGACTTATTTTGTGAAAATTAAACTAAATGAAAAGTGACTATGGAGAGGTCTGCAACTCCTCTTGTATCCATGAGAGAGTCCAGCATGTTTCTTTCATCCCTCAACATTTAATTAAAACTGTGTTTTTTCTCATCGTATATTCATTTTTTTAATGTTTTTAGGGCAAAACCATATTTCTGTTGCACATGTGCACAGCATCCAGAATAAACTGCTGCATAGTCTCCCAACCCAAAAGCAGTATGCATAAATGAATATAAGAAACAGGTACACTCCCTTTTACAGTCAGCACTGAAAGTGTGCCAGGTATTCTGAAATTTTAAACCCTGGCATTTTAGTCCTACAGAATACTGCCATTTTTTGCTCAAGGCTTGCTTCTTACCTCTGAGCTTTCCAGTTGTATAGCAAAGATTAATTCATTAAAATTTAAAACACAAATTTAAAAAAAAATCTTACTTTGATCTGTAGCACAGACAATCAAGAGTCATCAGAGTAAGATTTAGATTCTAGGACTTAGAAATGAAAAGAATCTCACATAAAGAGGCAGAATAGAGCTCATCAAAGCATTTTTCCTTGGTCTCCACTATTTTGAGCTCTGTGTGTGTGTATCTGTGTATTTGAAAAGGGGAGTGGACAAGACATAACGAGGATCCCATTAGTTTAAAAATATCAGCTCATAAAGATCTGGAACTGTCACATTATTCACACAGGTCAGTGAACAGCTCACCTTCAGACCACAGGGAGATAAAAAAAGTTTTTAACTTTGTAAATGAGATTGTGAGAAAGCAGAGTTATAGCTTTCTATACTACGCTGTAGTAGTAAATTATGTTCAGACATCCTTAATAAGTCTCAACCACTGAAGTAAAACAACTCAGCTGGAATGCAAAACAAAAACAAACAGGAATGCAACTCCAGTGTAATTTGAATTTAAAAACAGCGTCAGGAAACTCTAAACGAAAATTAAAACTGCCCTGGCCAGTCCAGTGAGAAGCTCCCAAATGGCTTTAAGACATGCCAGTCCTAGATTCAGACCCTCAACCGTTTTGGGGGAAATCCAAACATAATCACAAAGAAATTCAGAAAAAAACTTTGGACAGGACTTCAGGGAAAGTCAAAAGTCCATCTAACCTGGCAAGAAATTACTCCAAAAGCAGCACAAGTCTCTAACACTATTTTTGTCACAAATACCTATATTTACACTTCTACATCTCCTTTTCATCTCCTGCAGTGACTGATCAGCAGAATACCTCAGGCCTGCCTTAAATTCTGAAAGCCAGACCTTCTAGTTTTCAGATCATCTAAACACACCCATTCCTCCATCACAGAGTCCTTTAGCCTTTCTTCTGCTCTTGGCTGTAGCTGTCTATGTGATTAGGCTTCACACATATGCATTGCTGTATTTAAAAAAATACATAGTAATAGAAGCATTTCCTGTAAGATTCATGTTTTCCACATCAGACCGAACTAGTTCCAACCAAAAAACATCTTTGTTCTTCGGCTTCTAGCTATGACAGTGATTAAGACCTCATTTATAAGTAGTCAGTTTATATGCATTTTGCTTCTAATAAAACAATATTAGTTTCCACAGCTTAGAGGCAAGAGGCCTCTGCATTATCATCACACTGTATAATATGGAATTCAGCATAGTAAATGTGGAAGGAGTGTCATGAGAGATACACCATCTTCTCTTAAAAGTCAAAATATTTAGTTTTATACTGAAGTTTTTCATAGAAAGCATTGCCAAATGCAAATGCCTAAAATGTCAAATTTCCCTCTATTATTAATTAACTGTGTGATACAAAAAGTGGTAGCTGAACAACTGATTTTAAAAAATGAATATTTCAGAAATTTCCTCTCATCCAACTTCTCGTGCTGTATTGCTAATCCAGCCTGAATTGTAGAGAAGTTGCTGAGATTGGCAAGTCCACATGAAACACCAGCTGGAACAAAGGGGTTTCATACATGGCTCTACACAACCACAGCTTGCTGGCTACTGTTTGCTACATGACCTTCAAGTTCCAGCTTGCTGAAAGCATCTAATATTTGCCATGTGAAAAAGAAAATAGGCCTATACTTCATTCTTTCTTTATCCCAAAAATGAAGCTTGCCACCAAAATTTCACCTTCTTGAACTGTTCTACTCTGAAGTAAGCTGAACACTCAGTATCCTGTGACCAACCAGAGTCTAAAATTTTAGAATTATTCCATTAGAACTGAAGAATTACTTCAGCTCTATTTTTTGTTTTGCTTTGTTTGCTCTTGTAACTCTTAATGTTAATTCTAAAGTATGTGACTTATCTTTCATTTATGTGAGCTGAATGTAGAGAATATGACGGTTTAAAGAGAAGCACATTTGGTCTTGATCACAGTGATTAACACAACAGTATTTCCTTGCATTCAGTTAACAGCTTTCAAGTCAGCAAACTTCATTATTTCCTCCATCATTTCTCTTGAATGTAGTGTGAGCAAGAAACTGAATTACGTAATTCTGACTTGATACAGGATAAAGATTTCCAATCCCTAGACCTAAGACACTGGGGACACACATCATTGCAGCTGGTATTCTAGACAGGCACCCGTAAGTGTGTGAGGTAAAATCTTTCTGGTTTGGAAGTCAGTACCAATTTTGCTGCTGTGCATATCCATCCTTTCTCCCCTCAGATAACAATAGTGCTGTGACTGGGCTGTCAGATCTGCCTACCTATACTTACACTCAAGTAAGAATTTCCTGATTGTAGAAAAAGGCTGTTTTGGAAATCACCACCATTCAAGGCTGTAAAATCCTACATACATCCAAAATTGTTATTACAGACAAGAATATGATCTCTTCAAATAGCCTTAAAAGCCCTTTCTGTCAGGTGCAGATCTATAGGTATAACTGATGCTCTAATTTCTTCCCTGCACAATTGCCACAAGTAACATGATTTTGTTTGTTTGGCAACTAGTTAGTCTTTTTGTCCTTTTGCTGGAAACTATATTTAAAAATTACTAGATTTATTTTACAGACCTTAAAGAATCACAAAAATGTGTTACTAAACAGATTTTTTTTTCTGGAGTTACATACCAGAGCAATAGCCCTATAATATATTCATGAACTTCTGGAAATAATACATTGTGTTTAAATAAATATTTTACTCTACCATTTTGTCCACAGAACTAATAACAGAAAATAGTTCACACAGAAAACAGAAATAACATGTGTATGTGTGTAAAAAAGAAAAGGCAAGGTAGGACTGCAGAACACGTGAATGTATGACAGCAATCATTCATGTATTTGTAGCTGAAAGAGCTCTCAAAACTGGTTTTTCAAGACGTGGGCGGAGGAGATTCTGTTTTGAAAGAAGCTTTGGAACTGTCACTAATGTAAAATCAACTAAATCACAATTCAAATTTGTATGTATTTTCAAACAAGAAACACACATTCAGTTTTAAATGTAGGTTTTGTTTGTTTTTTTTTTTTTAATATAGTGTAGAAAAGGGGGTGATAATTTTAATTTTCCTTATTCAGCCCTTTCATTCCATTCACTAGATTTTTCATGAAGACCCCTTCCTGTTTATACATGTGTTCAGGTCATCGTATAGAAAAGTCCTTGTATTAAAGTAGAATGGGTATTTTTGCAAACGTGAAAATGAAAAGGAATTGTTGTTTTGGTTTTCTTTTTCCAAAATACCAAACTTAAAGAAAATTCAAGAAAATTAGAAAAGAGTAGATACTCATTAATTTTAGATAAAAAATCCAAATAAAGAAAATAAACAAACAATAAAATTAACCAAAGAGCAAAAATTACATTAAAACAGCCATTCATGAAAAGTGGTCTGAACAGTGAATTTATCAACAGAGAATTATCACTAGAATAAAATACAACTTGCAATATAATATAAATAATAAAGTAACTAAGATAGTATGGACAGAAGAAGTCAGAAAGGTCCAGGGAATCTTAACACCTAAACCATAAAACTTTAAGAGCTGCATTTTCATAGTCAAGTTCTCCATACTCCTTGAAAATCAGATCCTTTGAAATGGCATCCTAAACCGGACATTAAGAAATCACAGAACATCTGAAAATGTAGGATTTTCCCTACATGGTGTATAAAACCAGAAGAGTAAAGCTCCTTACCTAGGTATGTAGAAGTCGGTGTCCTAGCGTGGCTCAGTGTGGTTAGTCAGCCTGGAAGGGAGGCACAATCAAAGCAGACAGAGAGCTGAACTGTTCTTCCCCATCCAGCTGCCTGAAAAGTCAGGAGAGTTCTCCTTCAGAGGCTGAGTCACTTAAGGAGGAGGTAGGAGGTGTGGAAAAGGGTGGCACCTTGTAGAAATACCAGATCAATTAGGAGTACGGGTGAGTTGTTGTCCTTCTGTGCTTGCTGTTCTTTTCAAGTGCAGTAGGGTTGGGTTTCACAAAATGAACTGCCTTCACAGACCTTGAAACAGAAAACCAAGCAATTACCATTTGGAAAAATATTCTATAGTCATTTGGATTTTCCACAGAAATACGTGTTGCAGACCTATATGGCTGCCTCTCAGCTACAGAGTTGCAGGTATTTACGTGGGTGAACATGAAATAACACCATATTTCACCAAAGAAAAGTTCTGCAGAAGTGTTACGTGGGGAGCACACACTGGGATCAGGCCTGCATTAAGTATTTGCACTGTTTGAGTATGTGGGCAGAGGCAAAAGATCTGGGGGGAAATCCCTCCCACATGAGCTCTTGTTGCAAGTCTCTCTTATCTCTGCACATTTGCATTCTCCTTCAGTACTGCCTGCAGTAAACAAAGGAGGGCAGAACTTGTGTTCACTTCTTTTTTTTCTTTCTTTAAAATGGCTGCAAATAAGTTTGTAGACTAAGAACTGCCTTACTATTAGTAAATACAGAAGCATGAAATCAATACTTTTCTTATAGGAATACTGTATACAGGTCCATGCTTCTGTTTAAGATTCAGAGGCTGGTGTTAATGTCTCTTATACAAGCCCACCTTATTTTATATTTGGGGAACTTTCGTAATGAAATATGTGAGAGGTCGTTTAGCAAGATGCTGGGCAACCTTTAGTTCCTATTGTCTTTTGTGAAAATTAAGAATTTCTTTAAACACAAGAAAAGCAAACTGACAGGAATTAACTTAGTAATAGTCTGTATTTTTGTTGATGGTTACCTTTCCACAGGCTTGGTACTTAGTAGTATGAAGCTATTCTCTAAACATTGGTTCTATCTGATAAAATAAAGCTGATGAAGCAGAGCCTCAGACAAGAAAATACCACATATAAGATACTAACTACCACAAATCTCAGCATTAATGAATACAAGTATGCTAACATTTCTAAATTGTGTACATCTCAAGTTCTGTGTCTCTTAAAAATATCTACAGCAGCCCTGGAATTTTCAGGTACTACGTGTTTATCTTTTTACAGTCAAGAGGAAACTTTTGTGAATACATCTATTTACAGACATAATGAGAATTTAGTTGCCTCCCATATGAAACAGATGTCTTTCCTCATAAGAAATGAGGATTTAGCATTAAATGGGAATTAGCTTTAAAAAATCTACATACACTTTCATTTGAAATGGACATCAAATTGATTTATAATAACACCCAAGACTAGGAATATCTTCTTTTTTGAAACACTTTTCTTTCAAAATTCAGGTGCTACATGACATGAATTTGTTATCATTTGACATTCAACCAGGCAAGCTCCACTTGTAAATCAGAGATACGCTTAACCTGTTTCACAGCACTGCCTTCTTTAGCCGAAGTGTTTGAGAAACACAAATAGAGATGCAAACAATACAGTCTGGAGAAGTTAAATTGATGTTTTCCCGCATTTATGGCCTTTGAACACTGAGAAGAAACTATGGGGCAGAGCAGGACAGTTCTGCTACCCAAAATAAGCCCAAGGCTTATTCTAAGGCAGGCCTTGCTAAGTCTTTGGCGTCTGGTGTGACAGAATAGACGGTCTATAGGAAAATGCATACAAATGAAATTCCAACGATGGTACTGACCTCAGCCTAGGAATAAAGCAGGCCTGCTGTCTTGTAGTGTCTCTGGTCTGTCACAACCAGTATATTTATTGGACGGTGAAATTTTGGTGTTAGCTATGCTGACTACTTAATATTTCAAAGCTGGAAAAAATATTTAAACTTCATTTAGACTAAAGCAAATCTGACTTACTGATAAACAGTCTGTCTCATTTTCTGGATTGTAACCATATGCAAGCATTGTTCCTACTGAATAAAGAATATATGATGCAGTGCTCTGTGTCAGGAATTGAACAGTTTCAGCATAACCATGCAGTAAAAATGACCCATAACTATTTTCCATGAAAAAACTTCCCATACTCCGAAGACATTCAGCTTTCAGAAATTCAGAGGAACTCAAACTTTGCGTCTGGATCTCAGTATAACAAGTAACACTCACAAATCCAGCCATGCCCAGAGTGTGTGAACTGTTCTGCAGTCAGGTTTCAGCTTTCTTTTAATTCTCTAGTGTAATGTCCATATTTAATTGGAGGAAGGATAGAAGTGAAATACACTGAAATATAATTTCTCAGACTATTTCAGAACCTAAATTATATCTCTCTTACTACCCTTCTCACTCTTAAGAAAACATCCACATTGAAGCACGGACAGACAGTATTCTAGACACAGATTTTTCCACAGTGTCAGAAAACAGCAATGCAAAAAGTACAAGAAAATTGTATTGACAACTGATGTAATTTAGCTAATCATTGCACTGGGCCATGTACTACTATTGATTTATCAGATTTCAAGGATTTTTTTATTTTTCTTTTTAGTTCAACTAGTAAGGTGCTTTGGAGCTGACAGTAACTTGTTTCATATCTATCAATAATCTGCTTGCTGGGACTTAAGTAAATACTCTGCTTTTGCCTGTCATTCTCTCAGGAAGAAAAGAGGAAGTTGTCTGAAAAATAGATTAAAAAAAAAAATGGCAACATCCTAGGCTTATATTACTGGATATAACCCCATCAATATAATTCTGATAGCTTGATTTAGCAGAGTGTGTGGCCTGACATAATTTATGATAGAAAGCAAGAAATACCTTAGAATTCCTCCCTACATTAAATCCTCTTTATCATTTATTAACAACCAGCAATAGGGACACATTAGTGCTCAGTAATCAAAGGCCACTATCTCTTGCAGCTTAGATTTTTAACACAGTTTGGAGGACTTTTCAAGCAGGCTCATTTTAAATACCTCATCAACAATGGAGGCTTATTTGCCATCCAAGGAATTCTCACAATGCCTGCTAAGAAACTGCCAGTTGGGGATGTTGGCTTTTAAAATAGAGTAGCACTGGCAGAAAACTGAACATAAGCATTTCGGGAGTGCCATAATTTGGATTTGAATGGCTTATTCAGTGTTATTAAAGCCAAAGGCTTATAGCACCCTACAGTGGCAATACATAATCATACTTCCCAAGCCTCATCGTTTTCTGAACGAGATGATTGTGTTCAGTGTTCTTAGCTTCAGCTTATACACTTTTCTAAAACACCTACGTCCCTTGACTGCTAGTAAAATGCATTTTTCTCTACATGATTTTCTCATCAATTTTGGTTGGTTTTCCATTTTTCAATACAAATATTGTGCTACCTCCACATCTTTATTAAGGTTTATAAGATGGCATCATGACAATAACATAATGTAGCCTAGCTCCATCGAGCTTTTTTGTAGATTCACAACACAGAGTTGGGAATGAGCAGTGACTCAGAAGACAATTTTTGGACAAATATTATTCTATGACTCCTCCCAAAAAGGGAGGAATATGTTACTGAGTACATATTTTCATATACTCAGTCCTCCAAAAGAGAAGTCCTGTAATACTTCAGACTTTCCAAGGTCGACTTTGGTGTTATGGGTTTTATGATTCTGTAACTGGTATGTCCAGAAGATTTGAAGACAGTCTAGCAAGTAATGTTCAAATTTTAGTTTCAAGATAGGATAAAGCAGCTACATTTATGCTATTAAATGAAACTTACCAAAGCCCAATATCTGGCCTGAGGACAAGCAGCACAGCATGTTCTGTACCTGTATCACTAAGGTTGCTTTTCAAAAAGAACTGTGTGGCCTCATCCACACTCCTACTGAAAGCAGTCCAGAGCTTGTAACAGAGAGATCTGTCCATGCCCAAGTCTTTTTTTCAGAAACAGATAATTGACATGAACAATACTGTGTCAAAGAGTGTGCATGATAATAGTATGGACAAACAGAGGATATTGCTCAGGCCCAGATCCTACTCCTACTAAGTTAACTAGTATGGTCCTATTCATTGGCCCTGATTTCTCCAAAGTTAATTGTGTTCAGTAGAGCTCATGTCAAAAGATGACTAAAACGAAACACTCTGAAACATACAGATAGGTGTAGGCAGTGGACGGTGCCCAGCTGCAAGGCAGCATTTAGCAGACAGACACAGCTAGTTAATGTAATCTTTATCCGGGACGTGGGTTGCACATCTGTGCCACCTGCACATTTTTCTTGCTTAAGCTTAGTCTAAGATCACCTATGTAGGTAGGCAGCAGTTCCAACAGGTTAAGTCAAAAGGGAAGGGGTCACTTATGCAAAAAAACACCCCAGTGCAGCAAATAGAAAAGGAAGCAATGCTCATGCATAGGGTGACACCTTCCTCTTGAAGGTGGCTAGAACAAGGCCTGCTCCTCCCTAGATTCCCAGTCCAGCCCTACATAAAATAAGCTGATGGTTGGCACCTGGGCTACCTCTTTATACAGAGTTAGTTTTCACTCTGGTCAAAATAATTAACCAAGGGAATATATTGCCTATGGGTACACCCTTACCAAGAGGTATGTGTGACTCAGAACCAGATTATAAATGCCTCTATGAATCTTAGCAGCATTCGTGACTGCAACACAGAGGAGAGAGAGAAATAAGAAGTATGACTTTTTTCCATGGGCAGGTTATTCTAACGTTATAAATTCCCCCTGAAGATTCTGGTCCTCCTGCTCCTAGAGAGACACCTCAAAATAAAATATACTAATGGTCTAATGTGG
Organism: Melanocharis versteri; assembly: GCA_013397845.1. Lineage (NCBI taxonomy): Eukaryota > Metazoa > Chordata > Aves > Passeriformes > Melanocharitidae > Melanocharis > Melanocharis versteri. The sequence continues at coordinate 94,093 of VZTG01007409.1, read as the reverse complement.
GATGGAAAGCCCTTTCTTTATGGGCTTCCTTGCCCTTACTAGGATATGGGTTTTAAAGGTAGATAAGCAATGTCCTGGGCTGCCTTGCAAAGGGCAACCACTGGCAGTGCCAAGTGCCTGGAGTACTTTTAAACAACTTTGCTCTTTCCTTCATGCTCAAAAATTAAAATTCTTCTGCCTAATTCACATGCAAGGCTCATGCTGTTACAATCCAATGATTGAGAGATGCCTCTGCCCGAGTTTAGGTACAAATGAGACCATATGCCCAAGTCAATAATACAGATTTATTTGAACAATGAGTGTGAGGTAGAGAGATAGAAAGAAAGAAAGAGAAAAGAGTGAGGGGGACAAGGGGGATGGGGGGAGAGAGAGAGATGGGGGTCCCGGGCTTGTTCAAAACTTTTCACCATTTATACATCTTTTATTAATTACTATTCTATCTTCTATTGGTTAAATGATTCCCTCAACTCTAAAGCTAATTAGTCTGCATGCTCAGTCTTTCTCTTCTTTTGAGTTGGTGGGTTTCTTGAGTCAGTGAGTTATGAGTTGGTGGTCATGATCTCCCCCTGTGAATTGCGTTTATTAGTTTCTTCTTATCTTGGGAGTTCTGCCAAATGTCCTTGTAGCTTGTAAACTCTGTGTTCTTTGTGTCCACAATCAGTGATATATTTTTCTTCCCAAGCTTTGTTAACCTCCCCCTAGGCCTGAGATCACTGAAGCATGTCAAGCCCTGAACCTCAGCAAGTTGTACAGACAAGTAATTTATCCTCCAACATCCAGACAACAGTACCACCTTTATGCAGCCCAAGTTCCAGGTATCCATGGAGACATATCTGAGAGGCCTTGGTGGCCATTGGTGGTCACAGATGCCACCTGTCCCATGATTGGGGTGATCTTTGTTTGACCAGTGATGTGCGTGTGAGCCATTGCTTCCTTTCACAGTGTGCCATGGTGAGAATTTTTGTCCAGATCCATGAACCAGGATGTGCTAACCAGATCTTTCCTCTGCCAGGCCTGGAATTAGGGCCTTCCTGTCTCAAGTTCCTCCCTTCTGTGCCTGCTGTGGTGGCTTATTTTATGGCAAGTTCCTTCTGTGGTGTTACAGTGCTTGAGACAGGCAACTGTGCTCTTTAACTCTTTAACACACACTTAACTCTCTCATAGATCAGGACAAGAAAGCAGCAGCTTACCAATTGGAAGGGTCACTTAGCATATGACTAAAGGCAAGTTCAAACCATTCCTCCTTTTGATAACAGCTTATTTTTACCAGCAGACTACGTTAACCACTGAGTTATAATTTTTTGTGTGAGGGAACACAATTACCTGGGGTTTTCTAACTCCTGAAAGTTTAAATACTCACTGGAGACAGAATAATGCTACAGCCCTTTTACATACAAATATTGGTCTCCCTACTGCCAAAATGAATATTTAGATATTATGTATGGAATTCTCATTTTTCTTTTTTTGTTGTAATTTCTCAGCATTTTATCACTTAGATGATTAAAATAGGTAGACATACAAGTTATTTTTTAATATGATGTAGCAACAGCTGTTGTGCAGAGGCAGAAGAACTTAAAAACACTTTCACTAGATTAAGTTACTGTCAAAGTGAGTACAGCAATGCACCAGAGATAATGTTGTGTTTTATGGATTAACTTTTGCCAGCCAAACCATTTCCTTTAGTTATTGTAGGTTGCTGTTCCTGGGGAAGACCTTTCAACTGGTTAAAGAAAGGCATGCAATCTTTTTTTTAACCACACCTTTCTGAATACAGGAAGGAGCACTGTCAGAGCTTTTTCATATGCATTTTTTGAATGCTAAGAAAACCTTAGTCACAATGCAGACATATTTGCAGCCCATTGTTCTCCCAAAGGGTGTGACAAAGTTCATAAACTAAAGGAGGAAGAAAAAAATGCCATAAATAATATGCAAAATGTCTAAAACTTTTCACATCTTCTAGTTTCCACAGAAAATGTCTCAGCAGTTGTCTTCTATTCATAGCAGGTGCCAGTACATTTCATGGAGATACATAGTCTTCAGTGTTAGTGGGCCTAATTTTCCCACAATTTGAATAGCTCCTTACTCTGCAAATAAGTGAAATATATTCCAGAAGTCCCTGAAAGTCTGGTCCATGGCATGCTAAACTTGAGTATTTTGATCTTGCATCACTGCCGTTACTGCCTTAGCTAAAGAACACAGTTACTAGTTTTATCGGTTACTGATAAAATCACTTATTTGAGGAAAATTTTACTGAAAATCTGGCTAAGTCAAATGACATCTGTGTGGTACCAGCTGAATGGCTGTAATCAGTTTTGTAGCTTATGTTATTGATAAATAGCTTACTTGCTAATTTGTTACCAGTGTCTGAATTAACAAAGAACATTCACATAGGTGGCTAAAGTAATGAGAATCACATTGTGACCAATATTATTAGAGGGAGTGTGAGAATTATGATTAGATGTGCTTCTTTCATTAAAGAATGACTTTGTAGTATCTCCATCAAATCCCCACTGAGAGAGCCCTGGGAAAGAACAAACAGTGCTGATCTCAGGAAAAGCCATGTCTTTAAAAGATGTTAGAAGAGGCAAAGTTAAAAGGAGGAAAGTTTTTTCCTGCTCCTTGTCTGAAATTTTCTTATAGCTTTTAATTGTCATGGGCACTGTAAATACATAGGAGACAACCCCCACAGGCTGTTCTTTTTTACGGTGCAGATAAGGAGATGTATCTGCCCCACAGAATGATATCCATGTGAGGAAGTTCACATTACACTTATCTGATAGACTGGTTCTCCTCTCCTTGCCCTGGTATTGTGCTCAGATTTTCTGCTAGGACTAAGCAGCCTTCTCTTGTAATTCTTTCTTTTATTATTTGGATCAAATTAGTTGACTGAGAACTTGACTGTCATTTGAAAACCTACATGGAAATTTCATACCAATCAAAACAACCGAATGAACCAATATCCCACCTATTTAATGGAATCTTCCTTTGACATGTACATTCCATGCTGGTGTTATCAGCACGTTTAACTGCTGTGCATGCTAGCCAAATGTTACAGATTGTGATCCTGTTCTCTATCCACATCAAAGCTGAATATGGGCATGGAAGAAAGGAAGGGTTTTCCCTATTCCTGGAAGATGCTGGCTGTGGTACAGTCAGTACAGAACAGCATATTATAGAAGAGTTGTTAGAACACATGTTCTAAAACCAATAATGGCAAAAATAAGACACAGAACAAAAATGTGAATCAGAAAGGATGGAGCTGAACTTAAAAAATGTTCAGAGAAGAACAGAAAAGGTGATTGAAGATGCATAATTACTTCTTCCCACAAAGAACAAATGCATCAGCTAAGACTGTGTTAGTGTGGTGAAAGGAGGTGTGAGTGCAAAAACCTCACAAACAGTACGAGAAGGCTGTATTGCAATTCTCCCCCAGTACAAGAGCTACTCGGCATCAACATCAAGAAGAAAGGAAGAGAAGAGAAGAGAAGAGAAGAGAAGAGAAGAGAAGAGAAGAGAAGAGAAGAGAAGAGAAGAGAAGAGAAGAGAAGAGAAGAGAAGAGAAGAGAAGAGAAGAGAAGAGAAGAGAAGACCAGGAAAAAGGAAAAAAAAGGCGTTTCTTCTTATATGTAGGATGTAAGCTGTCCTTGCTGTAGGAAGATGTATTTCCAATAGGTTATGGAATGCAACAGTTTATTTACATGTCTGTCTATTCTTGTGCATGTGTGTGTACCCATACATGCAACAGCTCAATGAGCCACAAGCTTGTGGATGAGAAATGCAGTGATGGTTACTAAATGAACAGAAACTCCATTGGGCTAAAGAAGATCTTGACAAGCAAGTTGATAGAGACTCTAATGACACTTAGGGAAAGCAACTTAAATGCTTTCTCTGTTCTTCCACTCTTTCCCGAACTCCTGAATTTTGCTTTTGGCAACTGTTGGAGACAGAATACTGGGCTGACCAAGGACTGCCACTGTCATGTTATGCCCCTACGGTCAAAATTTGTATAAGGCGCGTAACTAGAATTGCATTTAAATTAATTCCTAATTCTATGATGATCGTGCAAACAATTAGCAATACAATCAAAGTGATACAATTTTTCTGTGGAATGTTGATTTGCCAAGTATTAAAATAAGCCTTAGTGAAGGGGTTGTCATTCAGCCCCTCAACTGAGAGTCATACAGCATTGTCACTTTACTTTCTTCAGACTGACTTTCTTCTCTGTTTACGTGACAAATGTGGAGAGTATGCATATATGTAAACATGGAGAGAATTTTGCTTTGTTAGTACATGTTTAAGACCCTTTCCTTACTAATAAATACCTTTGCAATCCAATAAAATTGTTCACCTGTTCAAATAACAGATAAAATAGAAAAGCAGATTTATGATATGTGTTGAAATGTATGTCATCTGCAGGAGTAAAATTGAAAATGGTATCACAGAAATGGCATCAGCCCTCCACATTCCCCTTCCAGCTTCCCCAGAAAATAATTTAGCTGTCTTGTTCTCCCTTATCCAAAGGTTTAGAAGGTTTAGTAGCATTTCCAAGCATCTTCCAAGGAATAAACTTCAGGTGCAGATTTCAATCACAATCTGTGTGAAGGAAAGGAGAATACATTTCCTAAATAAACACATCTGCAAACAGGGCCTTATGAGCTGAGAAGCTGAAGAAACAACTGAGCTTTCTTTTTGCCTTTTCAAAACACTTGTCCTTTGATATAAATTGGCCTTTATCGAATTTGATATAGTTCGACTGGTATCAAATTTAGTACCTTTTAAATATCAACTTCTCCTTCCCTTTTATTTTGAGTAAGTTATATCCTTCTAAAAATTGTTTTCCAAATTCTGAGTACTTTGGAAAGAATGTTGGCAGAAAAAAATTTTGCATGGGTTTTAATGTTCAGCACATGAAGAAGACTTGAATTTTTTTTCATTTGTTTTTGTTGCTGTTGTTAAATGAAATGAAAACAAGGCTGGGCTTTGAAATGGGATGATTTTTAAATAATTTGGGTGATATTACAAGGGAAAGAATCAGAACAGAATTATTATAATTATCAGGATGTAATCACAGAGGCCCAGATAAGTTCCTTAGGTTCCATGGTGCAGTAAGAGCATAATGTGAAGGACCCAGTAATTTCAGGTGTAGGTTGCTCTGGATCTCCATGCAGGCTATTAGCCTGAGAGAGATAAATGCCAATTAATGTGTAAGTAAATCATTTGAATTCTACTCAATGAAGGAGATGCCAGACCAGCGACATTTATTTACAAACACTTGTTTCCTCAGAGCTGGGCGAGACTTTCCATCACAGGCCTTATTTAGCAAAAAAGCTAGGCTACATCAAAAGCTAGCCTCCTATCTCTAAATTTATTACTCAAGACACCCCTAATGTAATCGCACACAAATGCAGATTAAAGTAGGTCAGAGGACTGGGCTGTGGAAGTTACTATTTCTCTCCACTGTTTTGAAAGGAAGCCTAAAAATGACAAGTCAGATCTAGGCATCTACACTGTAGATACCTATACGTGTCAGATGAATTCCATGTAACGGCAGGATTTCAAATAATTTTTTTTTCTCTTGCAGAAAAAAAAAATTCTATTGGCTTATTGTCAAATTAAAAGGAAAAGGAAACACAGATACAGATTTTTTTCTCTCTCTCTCTCTGGACAGAATTCAAACTGCAAAGCTCATTCAGCCTCAAAAGTACTGCATCTATAAAAATGTGCTTCTCTACTGCACTGTAGCCCCTTACACAAAAAAATGTCACTAGAAAACTATAATCTGGCCACGTAGGAGTCTGACACACAAAGAAATTGTAAGATGAGAGAAGAGAGAGAAACAAAAAAAATCGTGCTTTCCTGACAGTTCCATCCCTTTCACTCATGGGTACAAAGGAAATATTCCTTTTATTCTTAGAAAGAATATGTCATATTTTTCTGTATTTGAATCCTCTAGCTATAGCAACAGTAAGACTTGAATTTTGGGGTTTAACTTGTAGGTGTCTATATTCACTGTGTTCAGATCTCTGACCTTCAGATAAAACAGTATGAATAAGTTTTGGCATCTTCTGCGAATCTGTGAATAGAGCCTCATAGCTTTGTGCATAATAACAATCTTTGAATTCTAAATATTTTCTTAGGTTTCTTAATATAATTTTGAAATAAGCAATTCTGTTCCAGAATATTTGAGACTTCTAAACTCACAGTGCTGAGCTCATTTTATGTTGAAGCAGAAAGCTCCAAGCTAGTGAGCTTTGTTGTAACTTAATTATATGGCCAAGCTGGGTGTGTGAAAATATCCAGTGCACACTGGAGAATAAATTGCTGGGCTTGGTTTTTCTTGATTTACAAGTTGCTATAAGTGGTGCATGTTCCCAGGGAGTGGTGAAAAGTAGGGGTGTGTTAAACAGGTTTAAGAACATTTTAAAGGAACACTGTCAGGTTTGAGACATAGTAGATTTGGTGTACATCCTCCCTCCTTCCAAATAACATTTTCTGTTTCTGTGGTTACAAACAGCTGAGCTGCACACTGACTCTCTGTTTAAGCAATACCACAAAATCCAGTGTAGCAGTTATGTGTCACACTGTTGCTCTCTTTTTTTTCTCTTTGTTTTTGCTGTCAGTGGGGAAACGAAACTGCCGGAATTGCTATTCTTTGCACTCCTTGGAGAGCTCAATACACGTGCCATTGAGTTCAGCCAGTAAAATCTTGTGGTTTTCTGCAAAAAACAGCTGTGGTGAGGCCAAGCAGCTTCTGGATCAAACAATTTCTCTGCTCAGAGTTGTACAATAGTTATTTGCTAGTGTTGCTGGGGCCACCATTTCAAGGTCTGAAACTCCCCAGTACAAAGTCTGGGCTGCAAGTTCCCAGGAGCCTTGGAAAAGTCACATGATTTTGAACCTGAATCTTTTTTCTTTCTCAGAAGTTTTGCATGGACAGTGGACATAATTTTAAATCTTTATACACATAGCACTGGTTTTGAGCCTTGGAGACCTAGTGGGTATTTCCTTCTTCTGGATATCCTACTGGAACTAAGGATAATTCCAATTGAAAATGAGAGCAAACCTTCTTAAACAGATTTCACAAGAGATGTCTAGAATATCCATTTCAATACCTTGTTTAGTATAGGAGAGTAGAATCAGCTGAGCAGAGTGTATATACAAAATTCCATATATACAAACAACTTTCTGCCATTATTGCAAACGACACTGAAGTCTTTGTTTGGAAGGATTCAACATTATTCTCTAAGCAACATTTTGAAATCACTTTTTCACCCCAAAACTGGAAAATCTGCTAATGTTATTTATCTCTCCTGTGGCATTATGCTATGGTACTTACAAAATTCAAAATTCGATAAAATGCTATTCAAAATTCTATAAAATAAAAACATTCAACGCCAAAAGGTCCAGTAGAATCATAGAATATCCTGAGCTGGAAGGGATCCACAGGATCATTGAGTTCAACTCCTGGCCCTGCATGGGACATCCTCGAGAACCACACCCTGTGCCTCAAAGCATTGTCCAAACACTCCTTGAACTCTGGCAGCCTTCGTGTCATGACCTCTTCCCGGGAAGCCTGTTCAGTATTTAGTTATTTGAGTAAATACAAATTTTAAATTCCCCCTTCCAAAGGTAATAAGGAAGCACCATGACATGCACACAAATCATTGTTTGCCAGGACAACACTTAGTCCATGAAAAGGGCAGAGTGGACTTGTGACTTGCTAGCATCACTGTTTGGAAGACACGGAGCAGCGGGAGACTGAAATTTGGAAGCAGGTATCAAAGTAACTGAAGAGGATTTGAAATAAGAATGAAGGAAAAATATGTCAAAGAGAAAATGGAAATAAGCAAGGAAGGATCTCAAAGGTCAAAAATCAATCTGATTTCATATACTGACAATGCAAATCCTCCATAGTTCATGAAGGGTTTCAAGAACAGTGTACTTGTAAGTGAAGATTAATATATACTACTGGTTTTAAGCAATGGTAGAGATGTTTGTATAAAAAATAGAAAATTCTTTGCCCAGAAATTGTACACTTTAGAAAAACTGCAATCAAATGAAGAGAGGCAGGATGAGCAGTGATGTTGCATGAGAACTATGTCATGAACAATGCATGGCATGCCAGCTATTCCATCCTCATGGCTTGTGCGTGGGACAGGTTAACGTCTGAATTATGCTGCAGAAGGAGCAAATAAAGGCACAGAGGATGAGAAGAGAGGGTTGATGAGTTGCAAACAAGGGAACCAAATAATTTGAAGACAGTGCCACAAACAAGCAATACTCAGAAGATTGTGCATGAGGGCAAGGGCAGTTATAGCCTCTCAATGCAATTTTTTTCTCAGGGTTTTGCAAGGTCAGCCTCCTAAACAGCCAAAGGTATCACTGCAGGGACTACATGTTCAGGAAACACCACAGAGATTGTCATGAATCAGTATCTCAGTCATTTATCTAACTGTGCAGTGCAGTGGTCCAGTAAATGGCTGTTGACAATAGGTTTTGTAGTGAACAGCAAGGGTGTGGTTTCTTTATCAGTTTAAACTGATCTAGTACCACATTCCCACCAAAAATAACAGTTGTGCCTGGCCTGTCCTGCCCTTGGCCATGCTCTCCAACTAGTCCCTTAGATTGCCTTGGTCAGATCACCAAACATCAAGATTTAATTCACTGCAAGTCTCATAACCAAAAGGACTGAAGCAAAGCATGTGGAAAAAAATAATATTCAGGGTAGGCCAAGTCCATTCCATGGCCACAATGTGACTGGGTGGTTTATATCAGTCAGGAAACCAGCTCTTTCAAGTTAGCACCTTAATTTAGTATCTATTGGAACAAAAGGACAGTTAACACCTCAAAACCAATTTTTTAACCTCTCCGTAAATTCAGTCATGTTGTTATTAGTGATTGTTATTAGTAATTTCTCTGCCTTAACAGGTAGAGTGTTTTTAATACAAGAGGTCCCCCACAGGATTAGATTGAAAGGACTTTCTAACACTTCAAAGGAACCACCTATGGTCTTTCTGAGGGTGTCCAAAGTTTCTTGAAATACTGCATTAGCTTTTCTCATATACAAATCACACTTCGTTTAGATCTCTACATGCATACATATGGGAAAGGTTAGTAAAAAAAAAATAATTTGGTATATATGGGCAATTGGCCAATTATTACCGATTCATGTCTTTTTCCATATGGAGTAACTTTTTCTGATATCAACATTTGTTTTCATATTAATGGTCTTTGATATCTTTCAGGCACTGCTAGGAAGGGTAAAATTTGAGGATGGGATTTGAATGACAGGAACTATTATCACTTTAGGTTTAAAAGAAGCCATCTGACCTCCAAAGTAGTCAAATGTTCTCTAGTACTTTAATCGTCACTGCACTGGACTCGCTCCAGTAAACCATCTCATTTTTGTACCGGATAATCCAGAACTGGACACAGTACTCCAGATATGGCCTCACCAATGCTGAAGAGAAAAAGGATCCTGCTCCTCATCCTGCTGACAATGCTCTTACCAATACAGCCCAAGGAAACTGCTGCCCTTTCTTGCCACGAAGGATGTGTTGGTAGCTCACGGTCATCTAGTTTTCTGTTTCGTGAAAACTTTCACTCCGAGGACCTTTTAAGCAAAGCACCTTCCCATCCAGTGGGTCTCCAGCACGTACTGGTGCTTGGGGTTATTCCTCCACAGATATAAGGGTTTGCCTTTACTGTTGTTGAAGCTGAGGAGATTCCTCCCTGCCCTGTTCCGCAGCTTGTCGCGGTCCCTCTGAACGGCGGCACAGGCACTGGCACGCCAGCCAGCCTGCCCGGTTTGTGCCATCTGTGAACCTGCTGAGGGGGCACTGTGCTGCTTCGTCCTGATCGCTCATAAACATGGAGAACAGAATCAGCCCCAGTACTAAGCCCTGGCATACAGCACTAGCGGCTTCACTAGATTAGATTCAGCCATCTAAAGCACAGACCGTCCTGCTGCTTGTGATGAAAGACAATTTCTCTTCTCCCTAAACTGCATGTGCACCATATAAATTGCTACTACCCCGGAGGGAAGACCAAGCCAGAATTAATAATTTTGAAAAGAAGCCCATGCTTTCTCTCTTTAATTATATACATCTTCTTTTCAAGTGACAGCATTAACCTGTTTCCTTCCTCATTTTCTCCCATTCTTGCCACATCCCATCTCTGACAGCCATGTAGAAAAAAATTAAGGGCTTCCTTGAACTCTTCATTTAATAACAAACAAGAAGGAAAGAGGTAATCACCCATACATTGGCAACTCTATAATTATAAAGTCAATGAACTGTAAACCATCTGCACTTCTGCCTTCTAAATAATTTCCTGTAATTACTAAAATGTACTGATTTATTTTCATTCTTCTGTTGTGACAGAAATTACCATTAAAAAGTTTGCAAAAAAGAAAGAATATTAGAAGCCCAAAATCCAAAATTCATACCCAGGAAGATGTTTAAATGTAAGCATAAATATGTATTAGAAGCAAAGGAGATGGGCATAATAAAGGCATGTTATATTGCAATATTTCCACTGAGGTATTTATTTAATCACTTGCAGTTTTGTTTAAGTACTAGAGGTGTTGCTCCGTGATGAACATCCAAGCTAATCTGAGTACAGATATACTGCATCTCATTAGCAGTAGTACTATGGAAGGTAAAATACACAGCTGCTTTGATTTGTCAACAAGGTACAGAATATGCATTCAGGTAAATATATGACCACGCAGTAGAAGCAGACTTCATAGATAGTATGCAGATGAGTGAAACTTTAAGCACTACTTTATGTGCTTTAATTCTACAGTAAATTTAATGTATGTATAATATAAATATTAGTTTACTGAGCTTAAATATGGTCATGTACAAAATTAAAGTTCCACACGACAAGCTTTGTCTCTAGCTGTCCTGAAAAGTGTGCCACCGTACAATCAGGAGGAGTCCCAGTTCCGGCCCCTGGGCTGTTCATGCAGAATCTCTGATCCCAAGGTGGCCACACGTCCCTTGTATTACTTTCTCATCAATTTGTAGTTAATAGAGTGGTCCTTAGTCAATACTTTGAGTAAACGGTGGTGAACACCCACCTGTCTCGGGTTCCAGATGGGTAGAGCTCAGAATAAGGCACCTGCAAGCCAGATGTAAGACATACCCTGCCCTCAGTAATTCTGCGCTGACCACTCCTAGGTGACTGCACAAAGGGAAAGGGAATTTCAGGTGGCTCCATAATCAGAGATCTCTGGCTCCATGCATTATTTATGGCAGGCGGAACTGGCCTGACTCAGCTTTGAGTGTTAGTGGCAGACACGTCACTGGTGTGGTGAGATCACATATCCTCTGGTTATGTCTGACCTCCCTCAAACTTCTTTAATTTTACTGTTGAGACCTTTGAAAGTTCTACCCACAAATTCAGGGATAAACTTGAGATTAAGACCAAGACAAGTGCACGTTCTGAAATCGTCACAAAGCAGCACCAAACACAAGGGGTTAGAGTAGTCCCTCGTAACTCCTCTCGGTAAATAAGGATTTTCAGTAAACATGCCTGGACAGGTTCAGGTGTGAATTGTTACAGGTCTTGGACTGGGGTCTGCCCCAGCTATTGTTGTCCCTGCCTCCCAGCCCCGTGCGGTGCCTCCAAGTCACAGCAGCCATTCTGCTTTGTTACACAGATCAGACTTGAGAGCTTCTGCCATAGTTCAGAGTCACGCAGTGCAACAGACAGAAAAATCTGTGAAGGGTTTATTCATTGCTTCTGGCACCACGAGATGAATTTTCAGGAGGCTGCTCAAGCTGTATGGACAGATTTATTACTTTAATATTAGAGGAAGAGCAGTGCCCTTACTTCTGACTGCAGGGCCTTGCAGCTTCCTCCGAGGCATGTCCCTGCGGGCTTCGTCAGAAACAAATTACCGGCCTGGATGGTGGGTAGGTCTAATCTAGTGTGTCCATGCCTCTCGAGAGGAAAACATTAAAAGCAGAAGTGCGCTTCTTCCTACCAGCCTTTGCAATAGAAAAGAGTGATTCAAACTATGATATTGCCATTGAAATGTTACAAATATTGAAACAGGGTTACCCCTCATTTTTAAGTGGGATAATTTATTTAATTTATTTAATTTTCCACACCCTCTCTCAAAAAAACCCAAAACAAACCCATATTTTCATCCAAATACTCATTAGTGCAAAGATCACAGGACAGGACTATATAGACAAGTCTGAAGAGGAGACACTGTGCTAATTTAATTTAATCACAATCTATTAAGTATTTACATAAATACAGTCCTCCAAGAAAATAAGGTTGTATTTTGCCAAGAGCAGTTCCTTGAAGGATTATAGGACAAGAAACACTAAACATATTATTACAAATAATTATTTAGAAGTAAAAGTATTAATTTCAATTATATTGGATAATAGTGAGGCTTCCCATACTTTCAAAAATTAATTTATTCTGCTTGCACCAGTTTATAGTTACTTGCAGACACAGGCAGTACTTTTTCCTCCTTTAACAAAGTCCTATGTTCCATCCCCTTGGAAAGGCACACTCTGTCTGAAATAATACAAAGACTCAGATAGTCTTCACCTGACTGGGCAACTGTAGAAAATAAAACAGCACCTCATATTACTATGATCCACGGCAAGAGCAGCTGTTTCCAGATGGGTGGGACTTTCTCACAGACCCCACATACAGACCCTGCCCTCTTCAAGGACTGCGTTCTGTACTGCAGAGTGGCATCCACAGCAATCCCTTCCCTAGTTCACATTTCCTGCTAGATCATTTAAGGACTCAAACCAAAGCAAATCTATGCTTCAATGCAGGAAACTCTTTTTCAGGAATGGGAAGCTCAGGTAGCAATAGTATAATAAAATAGTACTGTTCACTTACATCTCCTCATGCATTCTCCATTAAAAACACTATTTAATTAATACTATGTCACAAAGAAGGCAAATTTGACTGTAAATAAGTTTTGATTTTACTATTCAAGCAAGAAGGTTGCATAACAGAAACTGGTGTAAACTTGAACCGTTCTGTAGCTCAGAGTTCATAACAATGTTCACAGTGGTAAAAAAATACAGTACTTTAACAAGGAGGTTCTGCTAGAGAAATGCTGACCTATACAGTCCTATGCACTTAATCTTTTGAAAGGTTAAACAAATCGTTCTGTAAAATGAAATTTAAATCTAAAACTGGAACTGTAAAAAAACCTCAGCCCACCTGTTGCCTCTATCCAGAAAAATGTAAATTCTGTAGGCAGGTCATTGTATTTGGAGTTCCCTACTGACATACATATATGCCTCTGTAGAGGTATCTGCATGGCTTGAGGCAAACAGCTTGGTGTCTGCCTCACATCTAAACTGGGTGAGGAGTATCCAGAAGACCTAAAAGCAGTTTGGTGCAATACAGGTTTTCAGGGTGGCCTAATGCAGCAGTCAGTGCTGGGCACTTAATAAACCAGAGGAGCTGCAGAAGCTTTATTACAAAATAAATGTCATCACAGCTGTAGCACAAAGGGGCCTCTCTTGTCTTATTCAGAGTTCATGACATGTTGTTTCATTTGTGATTGGTACCCTGCTTTTACCCAGGAAAAGGTGGCCACAGCTATGCTGCTCCTACCTGGTAAACCAGAGGTTAGTATGCTCTCCTAAACCAAAGACACTGCCGTTTCTTAGTCTGGGCATTAACTCGTTCATATTTTGCACATGCTTGAAGAGAAAGCACAAGGGAAAAGCAGGAACTCAAGCCGTTTTCCTAAAGAAAATGTTCAAACTACAAATTGTGGAACAGGAGGTTCCATCTTCCTGCACATCAGACACCAGGAGAAATAACCATCCTGTGTTTTTTTAAGATGGTGCCTGTAGTGTAACTAAGAGTTATTTATCTATTTTGCTTTTTATAAGCATATATACCATACAAATTTTGTCTTAGAACCCAAAAGCGATTTAAAACATCACTTGTCCTGTCTGTGTATGCTTGTGTCTGTCCATAAGCCTCCTGCTACTTTTGACAAGGTAAATCCACAAGTTGTGTCTTTAGCTCTTTTCAACCTCCTGAAAAAAATACAAATTTCATAGTCCATCAAAAAATCTCTCATTTTTTTTCCATCCTGCAGCACAATCAAGTTTGTGAATCCTCCACTTGTGTTACTAAAGTGTTATGATTGTTATAAAACGTGAAAGGTACTTTACAACCTGAGCTATATGGAGAAAGACCATCCAGATGAGCCCGCCTCAGGACTTCCAGGTGTCTTAGCTATCCCTTTCTAGGCTTCATCCTGAGCACACACTTGTGCCCGTGAGCGTAATGAAATGTCTCTCAATTACTATGGCGTGGTCCTTTTTATTCACGTGCATTCGTTTGTCTTCAGTTAACAAGAGAACTACCACGGAAAACGCATCCACAAGAGGGATTCTAGGAGTTAAACCGAATAACTGACACTCCTGTTCTGAACAGATCATGCAGCAAAGACCATGTAGACGCTGGAAAGACTTTATTCTGGGAACTGGTGCGTGTTATAAAAGTGATGTTTAATCTTACACTTGCTCGTTTGTACTGCAGATTCCCTGAGAACAGAGAGCGACACCGAACTGCAGTTCTGGGTTCTAGAACGTACTTGGTCCGGCTTGGTGCAACGTGCACTTTGAGCACTAGGTGGAAACAGAGCGATGGAAATAAGGCGCGTTATCAGCCCTTCAGCACAACGAATGGCAGCGCTTTTCTCAGCACGCGACAGACCCCAGAAGGGAGGAATGGCTGCTCAAATCCGCTTCGTTTTGCTGGGGGGCTTCTGTCATTCTCACTTCTTTCACACGAGACTAAGAGAAAATATTACCCTTAGTCTCTTTAAAATTGATTTTTAATTGTCTTGCTTTAAATTTTGGGATACCTGTATTCTGAGTGCTCAGATACATTTCTGTTGGCTGTTCCTCAAATATTTCAATGGAAATTAGTACCTGAATTAGACACACAGCAATCTTTGCTCTATTGCTATTGCAGTTTTGCAAAATTTTAGGTTGAACATATACTACTGTTTTTGTCTGCTGCCATTTCCTTGTTATAGACTCTAAGCAAATAAAATAGTGAAAATAGAAATGTAATGCTTTCCTTTCACTTGCTTATGCAACAAGAAAATCAGAGCTAGAAAAGTTACCCTAATTTTGCTCCTTTTATCAGCCGGTTCTAGGAGCCTCTTTATCATAATGCTTTTTTGGGTTTTTTTTTTCATCTCAGGAAAGAGAACTGGAATGGTATTTAGCTTTGGATGGCGGCCATATTTTACATATTATGTTGCTTGTGGAAAACTTGGCTCCAGAAAAGTGCATAAGCAGAATGCAACTGCAGCAAAAGCCCACAGAAATGAAGAGGAATGATGTGGCATTACACTGGAAACCACAAAGCAGAAGTGAGACACACAACAGCAGTGCTGGTCCAAGCATTCATGGCCAGGATGGGACATCCAGGCCTTCTCATCTTACTTCCAAGATCAATGGTATAAGACCATCCCTTTGAAAGGACATAGTCATGATTTATGCAGCCTCAAAAGAGTCTGACCTAGACATCCCTCACCCTTTCAGTACTGTCTGCAGAGCTTGAAAGATCTGGCTTAAGAAGCTGGTACAATAGCAAGGGACATCTCTAGTTTTATTTAGAGTTCATGGCGTGCTGTTTCATTTGTGACTGCTACCCTGTTTCCTGCAACACTTTCACTTCTTCAAAATTCTTTTATTTCTATTTTTCTTTAGATAAAACATTGGTGATTACCAATAAATTGTTCAATTACATTATGCATGTTTGCCCGAGTTCTGCATCTATGCCCACCTTTTAACCAAGAAGATGGCAGACGACTCATATCTCAAACCAATTTTACAAATTGAAGCAGATTTCAACTGCCTGAGGTGACTTAGTCAATTGGCTCAGATGCCAGAGCAAATATTCATACCAGTGGAATGCAAGTCAAAATCTGAACTGAACTTGAAACCTGTTGAAGCTTGGGGGTAACTAAGACTATTGTTCCAGATCCAAGAAAACATGACCTTCTATCTACAGGATAAATATATTCAATAAGTTAGATTAAATGATTTCAAGCACATTTTCTAAACTCTTTAAAAGCACATGCTAAGCTAAACTCAAAGAGCTAATATCAGATAGGTGCATAAACCCACTGTCCACATTCCTGAAGGAAGTTTGTGCATGTGTACAATGAAGGTTAAATGGGTCATGATAGAAATGCAATTATAAAGTAAAACCTTTGGTTGTGGAAAGGTTTTGAGGAATTCAGTGCCAGTTGCCATTAAATTAAACGTACCAGTGGGATACTGTATATTTCCTCAAAGATTTTTTTAAATAGTTTAAAAAAATAAATAAATTTCATAGGAGAAGTAGTGTCTAGCTTAGTCCTTTGTCCTTCATGAGGTGGTCATCCCAACCCTTACCATTATGGTCATCTTTTAGAGAAGACACAGGTTAAATAGCATGAAAATCTCCTTGCAATATAAGAAAAGAGTGTCACTCATCCTTCACTTACAACTGAAAGGTGGTGAATAAAACACAGGAATTGCTAAAGACATCTTTAAGAGGTTCTTGTGTACATTCACTAACATCTCTGCTTAGAATAGTATCTTCTGAAATATCACAAGATGCATTCAATTTATCCTATTATTCCAAATCTGTTAAGTATTTAGAGACTGGATTTTGTATTATTGGGACTTTTTTAGTAGCCTAGCTACACGACTGAACAGTTTCATGACGGCAACTTGAAGAATTCATATATTAGTTCTGAAACAAGAAGAAAAAAAGGACTTTCCAGGACAATCAGAGCCCACATTACACATGGTAGGAATACAGGGGAAGTTCTAGTTGTAGATTAAACAGAGATTATATGGAAGACGCTGCAAGTCAATCACAAATGTTCCTTTTTTAAATTTCAAATTAATTCCCATTTTAGGTAAGCTTATTGCTACAACATGGACTTACCAATTTTGGCACTGAAGAGTGTAGCTCGGGAGAGCTTTCCAGATGCAAAAATTTCCACTGCTCGCAAAGCCTTTGAAGACTTGACCACTGAATAGAGGATGCCTGATGAGCCTCCAGTTACTACTTCCAACGGCTAAAATCCCTTTTCCACCAAGATTCAGGCTAAAGCAGACTGGAAGTTTACCCCTGCTGTTATTTACTTTTGCTGGCTGGCAGTTGCTGTTGGTGACTGGAAGTGTTACTAGGAGTGGTTTTGGCTCTGAATAGGATAGCTGTGAGTCAACATGTGGGATAAATCCAGACATGCCCAGCTTTCCTCCTGCTCTGTAAACACAGTGATCTGATACAGAAATCTGGCTTTGATGCACTTTGGATGCATTAAGTATATCTCTGCCTTTCTGACACATAAAGACTGTCTTCATACTCAGCCCAAGAGTCATGCGGCTCAGGTTCTTTTTTGAGGCACTCTAAATTGCAGTGACTTCCTTGCCTGCAAGGTCAAGCATGAGTGATAAGCATCAAGAGTGAGATCCTGGCTGCTGTAAAGCCAAGAGAAAAATCCCATCAATATCAACAGAATAATGGCATTGCCTCAAGACAGTGCAGATCACTTTGAGGAGACTTCCCACAGAACCCATTTTTTTCCTCTCCATTGTACTGTTCTGGCCATTTCTTTAAATCTTCTCCATCTAGAGCCAGTCTCCTCTGTCAGAAAACCCCTCATGACAATTTTCCCTGTCCTGTTTCCAGTGTTTCCTCAAACAGGTTGCCTCTATATTCTAGTTTGTTTTGATCAAGTTAAATTCCAGCTAATACTGTAATCTGGAATATTTACACACTATTTTTCTTTTTCTGGATTAATAACTGTGTTAAAGCAAGAGTCATTCAGCCGAGTTCTTTCAAGTATGTCTTTATGCTACACATCAGGAGGATAGTAATTGCTTTCCTGGGTTTAATATCACACATATCACACAAGTCTTGGCAGTGTAGCATATCTTCTGCAGACAGACTGGATTTTAAGCAGGTGACCAGAAGTAAGCTGTATTCATTCACTGAACCTACTAATTGACAGTAAAATTGGAATTGCATGTATGAAATGTTAAAGGAACATATTCAGTAGACAAACCACTACTGTGCTTTTGCAGGAGAGGACACCAGGAATTTGTGTTTTAAATGTTTAGAAATAAGCTGGTCATAGACAGAAACAGACACACATGGCCATATTCTTTGCAGTCTCTGCCTAATCCTGCTACCTCCAATAAGCTGAACAAAAGGACATAAACACAGTTTTAAAAATGTTTGTTTAAGAAAATTCAGGGAGAAATGAAAACAGAAAGAAATAAGAAGTCTGACTCCAGTGAAGTCAGGATTCCTCCACGAATAGCTACTTATATCACCTGCCACTTACGAATCTGTGCATTTTTGTCCATATAATATTTTAGGATCACAAAGAACCCTTTGATCTTTATTCTGACATCCTCTAAAGGACATTGGCAACCTGTAAAGGCCAGTGAACTGCTCTGTATTTTGTTTATATTAGAATACATTTTTTTAAGATAAAGTGGATAGTATAATTTATCAGACAGGGTAGTATACATTTATCACAGATGGTAGAAAACTGGATCCTTGCAGTGATGCTAAATCTGCAACCCAGGTATTTGCAGAATCCATATACAGGGCATAAAAAATTTGCTCATTACTCAAATTAGGCCATCAAACTGGCAGAGCATGAAAGAATTCTCAAATGGTTCTCAGATCATTTTCCATCATCTTTTAACACTGTAAAATTTATTTGCCATTGGATCATTGAGTAAACAGCTATAGAGTAATCTCTCCCTTAGTCATCAAAAAGTGACAGCACTTGATTAAAATGTAAGCATTTCAGATGCAGAGCTTCTTGTAAGACACTTTTAGAAGTTGAAGACTTATCTAATGCAAGAAGTAGTTGACCTATGTTGCTTGCTTAGCTGTTGGATGCTGGTCTCCATCTTAATAACTAAAATGTACCAAAAGTAATTAATTACGAGCTCTGTATACACAGGTGTGCACATGCATGAACATACTTGTGTTTAATTCAGTCTCTATATCAAATATCTCTTAGGTTATTTAAATAGACTAATAGACTGAATCACTTTATTATTAATGAGTCTTGGATATCATAAACTGTAATGATATTGTACAACCAAACAGACCAGTATCTGACAATACTCAGTGAACAGTACTCAAAATACCACTTATATAATAATATATTGGGTTGATACAATCCCTTCCCATTGAACTAGTTAATAACTAAAAATTTCATAGAATATTTAGCATATGCCATCATAAAATCACTGTGACTCATTAAGTAGCAGCCCTAAAAGCATTTTAATAAGACAGGAGTGTATTTAATGTCAGTTAACAATAAGTGTAACTCTAAAAATGTACACTGTCTAGGAGTCTGTATTTCTTGAGTAGTAATTCAGGACATGTTAATTTTACGATGTCAGTCCTCTGTCACCCCATCAAAAGCTTTGATTCTGTGCCCCTTGCAAAATGGCACAAGTTCAAGAGCATATCAAGGAGTGGAGAGCTTAAAGCACACACAGTCACTTACAAGTATTATCATGCACTCAGAATAATTGCTACTAAAAAAAGCCAGGGGCTATCAGGCAACATTTTAATCTTAATTCAGAGTAACTACAGTGTATTAAGCCCCTCTCTGCAGGTTCCAACTGGAGATACTTAAAAATATTTTCCTTTCCATCTGGAATGAAGGGAACTATTGAGGAATTGCCATTGACTGGTGTTTCCTCAAAGTACTGAGGAAATCACAACAGACTTTCAGTTACAAGTAGACACAACTCCTCTTTCATTGTTTTATTTAGATTGTTTTTAGATTAACAATCCAAAACCAAGCTGAATTTTGACTGATAACACATCTTCTCATAGCTGTGCTTTAAATAGAATCCTATTTGGCACCTGAAAAAGGAAATCTTGTCTTACTACACACAAATATATGGAAGTGTGACTTGTATTTTAAGAATTCAGTTAATAGCATTTTGTGTTAACCTACTGTACCGTGCCTTCTATCGCTCTAAAGAAGACAAATCATAAAAGTGCGTATTATATAAAAATTGAAATCAGCTGCTTTTGGTCTTGAATAAAGAAATCCCAAAATCAATTATGATGCAGTATGGACACATGAAACTTTAAGAGAAAAAAATTGAAAGTTCCCAGGTGGTGCAATTGTTTCTTTCATAAAAGGTAGCTCAGCAATAAATGCCCAAATCTGTTCTTCAGAATTGAAATGACACATCCTAAACTATTCCAAGACATAAAGGGCGAATGCCAGTCTTAAAAATGGCAAGAAATTCTTGTAAAATCTGCTGTGAACAAATCCAGGCCTGGTAGCTAAACCAGAAGGAAATATAACGTAATTGCTTCCAGTGTTCTCACGGGGCCTTGCTCAGAGTCATAACAATGAGAATTAAAGCTGTGCATCACTCTTCTCATTAATGAACCTGTTTCTTTCTACAGGTGTGATGCAAGAAAAAATAAAATTACGGAGACATAAACTGTCCCCAGGTCTCTGAGCTTCGTTGTGCAGAGGGGCTCCATGGGAAAGCCCCTTACTCACGAAGTAGCAGGGAGCAATGCCTGTCTCCTGCTGCGCCAGAGGAGAGCACACAGGCGAGCAGACAAAGAAGTCAGCTGGTCACTTCAGCTCCGCAGAACTGGTGATCTCACCCTTTCCTCCCACTGGTACAGAGTAAAGAGCTGCTACACTTCGACTGATTGGCTTTATTTTATTACCTGGCCTCCTGACATATAAGAGAAGTTAACGCCCAGTTCTTGATCACTTAAATTAATTTGGAATTATTGGACGCAAGCCAGCTGATGATGACAGTGCTTGGGATTTTCTTCTCCCTATATGAAGAGGAAAACAGTGCTGGACAGTTACATCAGCGCTTTTTAGCAAGGCATTAATAAATCATGTGGAGATTACTGATACTGATGATTACTCACAAGCAATACTTGAGAGCTCAAGTTCCTGAAAAGAACCAGGTGCCTAAAATATGTATTTCAATGGTTATTTTTGTATTGAGAATGTCTGCCTTCTCTGTACTGATGACATGAAATTAATTCATGATTTATAGAAATACTATGGAAATGCTTTGCTTGATTCAATGTTATGTTTGTATAGAAGTAGAACTAGTATGAATGGAATCTGCTACATTTTGAGAACTTTTTTCTTATGAACAGATGCCTAGGTTTACTCATTGTCATTTAATAGCAGAGTTTAAATTTGTCTCACGAGTAACGAACAATATTGGTAAAAAAATGCTGCTTCTCACTGTTGTGGAAAATAGCAACATTATTTTAAAGGCTGGACTGGTTGTCTACAGAATGGAAAAATGGATGCAAAAAAAATCTACATGCCTAAAATCTATACAAGTGACTAAACTATTTCAGAACTGCGTCACCTGATCTACCTTGTTATTTTGCACACTGGCAAACTGCTGAAAAAAACCCCATTTAATATAGTTTGGCTCTTGTGATTCTTCCTTGCTTTGTGGTGTTATACCCATCCCTGGATGTTCTGCAACCCTGCTTTTCTATTTCTTTAAACAAAAGCTGCTGCTTTGATCATCTCTAGCATGTGCCAAGACACAAGACAGATGCTCCAACGGTGAAGTTGTGCACCCTCAGAAGGAAACTTTTTATTGGAGAAAAAAAATTACCTCTGCACTTGAGATTAAAGGAAGGATTTACTGTTCCTTTGGTTATTCTTCTGCTGCAGGCAAAGTGCAACTGCCTCTGCAAATGGCCAGGAGATTCCGCCTTTTCTCAGCAGCAGTGAATGGCAGCTTGGGCTGGATTGCCCAGGTTTGCAAACACAGGAAAACCATCTACAAACAGTTCTCAGGAATGCAAAATGTGCAATGAAACGTGTGGCAACACTGGATGATTAATAAACACATCACAGCTAGAAAATGGTTACACAACTGAGTGCTAAAACAGCCAGCTTAATAGAAGCACAGATTATAGAATGCCTTCACTTTTAAAAATTTAGGGAAGGAAGGAAAGAAGGGAGGAAGTGAAGGAGGGACAAAGGGAAGAGAAGGGAAGAGAAGTAGAACAAAATATGAAACAAAAGGGAGAGAGATGATGGAAAGATTTTTTATTTGATTTTTTTTAATATGTATTTTTTTTTAATTTCCTGGTGAACTGCATGAGTAAATAAAAAGTTTCTATTAGAGCATCACAGAAGTTCTACAAAACAGCCTTCACAATTGACATATTCTGAGTTTCTTTTTGTTTCAATGGTTTTTGCTGTGGAAGAATTCTGTGATCCATCTCTTTCCCATCCCCTAAAAATCTTCTGACATAACCACCAGGACTGTGTTAACAATTTAGAATGCCTCAGTCCTGTTCCTCTGCCAGATCAAGCCCAAATGTTCCAAATCAAGCAGGAACTCTGTGGTTTCAGTTGGACACTTCAAATATGTACTTCTGAAAATAAACATTATCTCTTATTTCCTATGATCCAATGAGAAGAGCCACATCTTAAAAGAGTCTTGAAATTTCTAAGATACCAAAATAGTGATGTTTCTTGGTCCAAGTAAATCCCCTATAAATAATTATCTAGAGCTGATTGTTTAAATACAATCATAGATTTATACCAGAAAGAACATTTATTGATACACCCATTTCGCTGTTACATTTCTGTACCAATGAAATGACCCTCTCCAATGACCAGGTATGCAATCTCTCTCAGAAGGGAACAAAATGAAAAATAAACCCATTCACTTTTTGATAGGGCTCTGTCATCCTTTCTTCTAAATCTCAGAGGTGTTTATGCTTATACAAGAGTCAGTTACAGTTCATCATATTGCTCCAGCTCTACATTTGTAGCAGCACAGTGCCATTAGTCATTTCCAGAACCATAGCTATTAGAGATTGAAGTGACCTTTTAATGTCATCACATCCTACCCTGATTCCTACTATCCATGGCAACAGACTAATGTCAAACACACAATTATGACTTCACTGCAAAATGTAGCAACAGAGAAGCTGATTTCCAGTTTTAAGCTAAATTTCAGAAGTCAGAGGCCTAGCTTTTGCCATCCAAATCACTGAAAGCTATTTGTATTCCATTTGCAAGTTGTTCAATAGTCAAGGTATTTCTTTTTATTTGACTCGCACTGGTACCTAAATAAAAAACTGGTTATTTTTGGCAGAGGAGGGAATATTGAAATGGCCACATCATGCAGAAATTGGTGTTTGATCCAGGAATCTTTCAAAAAAAGGACAGCTTTTTTATAACACGGTGGACATGGTTTATCTGTCTTCCTTACCTCAATCAGAGCATGAAGGCTCCTGTATTGCAGGGGTGGGGTATAGACAGGCCTATATCCATTTTATATAATGTGGACTCCAGTGCAAAGCAGTTCTCAGTTATGTCTCCCATCCCTCTGCAGGAAACCCTCTGCTCCACATCAGACAAAAATAGCATGTCTGCAATAGAAGGTGTTGGAACCTGGGATAAACACAAGGTTCACCAGCACTGTAGCATAAGTACACTTTTGGAGATGAGCAGTTTCTATCTGCTGCATGTATCTGGGCATGGAAAAATATTTCAGCTTGGTTTAGACGAATTGCAATATAATGCAGTGTCAATGTAGCACTACAGTTTTGGGAATTAGCCCTTCCTCAGAGGTAGGAATACTTACCCTGGGCCACTAATAAATGCTAACACACATTTATTGCTTGTAGGACCAGAGCTAATGTGTATTTACTGGGCCATACCTGCCCACTTCCGAGTGCATTGCACTTCACTGAAATTCACTGGTGAGTTTGCCTTGGTATAAACATAGTACCTTAACATAATAAAAACAATAATCAAGCCTCCTTTATTCATCGTTAATGACACTCCTGCAGCAAATTTGTTTCACTTGCAAGAATTTGAATGCCAAGAGTAATCGCATCAAGATCATTTGTCAAGAATTGAGATGTGTGACTCGATTTTGTAGCTGGACCTCTCTGTCTAATAGGATTTAAAGGAAATTTCAGAAAGAATTAAAACCCTTTCATTTATTGTAGAGAGTTAGACTCCTTTGACATCTCACCTCTGGTATAAACTCACAGGCTATTGCAGCCAGAGACCTATGGTAATATAGCACTAGGTAAGTGTGAAGTGCTTAAAAATGTGCTCAGACTAGGTCATGTGTGAAAGGGAAATTATTTTGTAATGAAGAAGATTCATTTCCCACTGACATTCCAGTAATCAAACAGAACAAAAGAGGTATATTCTTAGTTTTTAATTTGTCTCTACTCAGATGAATACATACTGAAATAAGAAAGATACACTGAATTTTCCTTCAAAAGGACTGAACAGGACTACATAAGGGCTTACTTAAGGAGTTGGCTCAGAGCTTTGTAAAATGCAGTGTTGGGAAACTGAGCATCTGTGGTTTTATATTTCAGGGATGATGCAAGATTTTTCAACCTTTAAATTACAGCTTGTGTGAGCAATACTCTGTTATTTAACAGATTTGCAGATGTGTCCATCTCCAAGGTAATGGGCATTGCATTTCTGTCTTTCAAAAGGCTGAGATTCAAAATAAATCAAAGAATGAATTAATCCAATCATCTCCTTCTCTAAAAGTCTAAACACTACTTGGAGGGATTCTAGCAGAGGTAATAATAGATTTGTATACAGATACTCCTTAAAGAGTTTACAGATAAAAAAAAGAATTTTCCATCTCTATTTTAGAAGCAAAAAGGCATGAGAGAGCTTTACTTGAACCAGTTATACAGGCAGCCACTGCCAAAGCTTAGTCCGAGGTCTAGGCCTTGCTATTACACTCCTCCCTATCTGCCCATCCCCTGAAAAAAATCCAATATGAGAGGAAGGAAGGAAGGAAGGAAGGAAGGAAGGAAGGATCCATAAAGTTAGAATTTATAATATTTTATGACAAGGTTAGTAGGTATTCTTCTTTGACTATTGAACATAAGACATAAATAGCTGCATAAGTTTATGACTAATAATATCTGCAGTGATGCAAGCTAAAATAACAGTTATTTCTCAGAAATAAAAGCTGAGTTCAATGAAAGGACATAATGTTACATGTGTACAATCACTGGGAAACACCGACTGGCATTTTCCCTTTTGACCTTACATGACAGTGTTACATTCCACTGGAAAACATTGCCAAGTCTCAGTTCAGCATAAAAACAACACTGAGGAAAATACTCTGTAGCAAACAAACAGAAATAAAAACTGTTTCAAATAAAAAAGAGTCACGCTTGGAGCCATCAGCATCTCTGAAAGCCTGTTTATTCTGTTGCCTGAAATCTGACAGGCCCATGATGAATTAAATGTACTACAATTAAAAGAAGTGTTTGGGGTAAACTAGAAACGCTTTGTTTTCTTTTTCACACTAGGACTCAGCTGACTTACATACCTCGTCACAAGATGCAAGGATGTGGCAACTCTGCCCTTCTTGCTGTGTGACGAAAACTTTTTTAAAAAAAAGGCTATGATAAAATTAGAAATAGAAATCTTGAAAGTTTAATATTATGCAAGCTATTCTGAAATACAAGAAAAAGATTTTATTTTTACACTTCAGTTTCATGCTTTGGAGTTTGTGGCTGTCAGTTTACAGAAATAAATCTCAGAGAGTCAGATTTGCGTGGGACTTAAGTAAAGTGCCGTCTCAGCTCTCATAATGATCTCTTTGCATTGGGTTGGAAATATCAGGCTGTTAACCTGCTCTTTCTGAAATAAAGGAAACAGTATCTCTTACTAGGAAACTTGTAAGATTTTGCCAGATTTTCAAAGTTGTTAGTTGAAATGAGTCTTCTAAAAATTAACCTCTCTGCTGTGCTGTTTTCCCTCTGTGTTCAGACTCTGAGCCGTGAGAAATTTTTGATTTCCCAAAAGGGACTGACAATAAAGCCACTGTCTGTAAAAAAGAAGCAACACTGTCCCTGTACAACAAAAGTGAGACTTCTCTCCCTTTTTCACAGACAGGACAGGGATACTGAAGAAATATTTTTTGAGGGGTCCCCTCCACACTTATACTGCCGCTGCCTGGGCTGGGAGGAGAGAGATGAAGGTTCCCCACAAGTAGATGCCCCACCAGCTCCAGAGGAGACTGTGGATCCAGAAAGAGATCAGGAAGATCCTAAAAAGAAGTCCACCTGGTTATGTCTATACTGGCAGACTGACACTGACTTTCTGAGTTTGCCTTCTCTAGTGTTAAAGAAGTAAAACAGTCCCTGGTATGGCTCAGCCCCTGACCAGTTCCCAAACAAATCCTCATCATAGTCCCAGAGTTAAAAAAAGCCATGCACTATTTCCCAATAGGTAGCTGGGATGTAGCAAGCTTGTTTCTGAGCCTTCAGTCGTAGGAAGAAGATGAGTCCATGCCAGCTGGCCAGAGAGGACTGAAGCATGGATCCTGGCACTGCTGAATTTGCAAGTACAGGGATAGCCCTGTGTTGATGAGACAAAAGCTGTGGTGTTTACTACAAGGAGTGGGATGAAATCAGTATGACTCCTAACATTAATAATACTTGTGGAAGAGCCAAGAGACCTAGAGAGGTGAAAAACAGCTTATATCCTGTAGGGCGGTAATGTTGATTTGAGTAGGGAGAAAAGCAGATGGAGTGAATGGATGTGCCATTCAGAGGAGAGCGGGGAAATAGGCTCCTCCCAGCACATTTTTGACATTAAAAGTCCAATGATTTTTTTGTATTATTATTCCTCAGTGTTTGCAGATGTGTTCAATATTTTCAAGAGTCAAGATTTTTTTATGATCCTTTGTATCTTGGTCAACTATATTTCATGGCTTTGGGAGCTGCTGGCATTACAGCAAACCAAGAATGGCTTTCCATGTATCCTGGGTTAGGGTTAGGGTTTCCTAACACCTAGGACACCCTAGGACACCATGTCAGGGGCTTTTGTTATAAGTTCAAAATGCTGAGTAAACCCTCTCAAATTTGTCAATTTTTTTAGACAAACTTTTGTGAGGTATAAAAG
The DNA here is from genome assembly GCA_013397845.1 of Melanocharis versteri. Taxonomy (NCBI): domain Eukaryota; kingdom Metazoa; phylum Chordata; class Aves; order Passeriformes; family Melanocharitidae; genus Melanocharis; species Melanocharis versteri. Next base: position 67,101 of record VZTG01007409.1, on the reverse strand, counting down.
GCCAATCAAGCTGAATGGAAAGGAGCAAGTGCTCCTCTACTAAATCACCACACTTCACAATCTTTTCAAATGGATTTTCTATCTGTAGACAAAGCTGACCATCAAGCTCAGTAGCAAAAGTTAGCCCTCTTTATTAATTTGAATTTGCTGGTAAGGTTCACTGCCTGTGCAGTAAGAAGTCAGATGAAATCCCAAGCAGTCAGGCTGACAAATTTTAATAATTGCATTGTGTTGGAGGAGGGAGTGGTAATTTTATATCACTGCCCTTTTCTGAGATTATCCAATTGTCCAGGTTAAAAACCTGTTTCTGTCACCTTCAAAATTACTTTGAAACAAATAAGGATTATTTCAATTGCACTTGTAAATGAAAAAAAGCCCTTCATTTAGACTCACTAGTTTTAAATTCCTTTCCTTTATCATTCTTACCACAACTAAGACAAAAGGGGCTATTAAACACTGCCTCTTCTTTAGGAATTCATTAATATAGATTAAATGCTAGGTTTTGACTATTTCTTTTAATTAGAAGATAAATTTAGTTATGCTACACTGAATCACTAAAACATATTGACAGCTATTTCAGACAGGTATTAATCTAAACCCCAAACCAGAAAAGATTTTGCATGTCCCGGAGCCCAAACTGATGTGGATATTTTCCTTTTACATAGAGCTAAATTGAATGCTGATTTTATCTGATATCTACTTTCCCTGAAGCTTCATTTCCTGTATGAACCTGTTCTGCGATGGCATTTTCACTGATAAATAACACACTAGATTCTGATGAAAGACAGAAGATCATCTTACAGCATTTCTTACTGCCTTACGAAATAGTTGTTTCACCCATTACCTCCTCACCACATCTTCATTAAACTGCCACACCCATATAAAAACTCACGACAACAACCTATAGAATACAAAAATTTAAGGAATGTAGGGCCCCCCCAAGCAAATTTTGTTTCCAGCAAGAATCACAAGAAATGGACAATTTAACAGAGATATCTTGAATGTTGTGCTAAGATGGTCATAGGAGAGAAAAGTCTATGTCCTAATTTGCCAGTGCCGCTTGACGTGGCATCTGCTGTCTAGGTGGCAGCACTGCATTTGAACTCATCTCTACAGAGACGTCTTCCCGCTGCACCACGGAGCAGAGCTAATCCTGACAAGCCTAAATCAGCTAATGATTTCACACCACAGGAAGCCAAGTTGTGGAATGATGACAGAGTACCATGTGCCAAGTGCCACAGACACACCAGAGGTGTGTTGTGAAGAGAAAGTCGAACAGAGACGTCCTTCAGAACTGATCAGTTTCCTTTCTACCTGAAAGGGCCTGAGGCGGAAGCAGTATTGGGAACAAATACGTGGCTCTGTATCCAACATTGCAAGAGCAAGTCTGCTTTATGCTCCCTACCTCCAAAATCCCATAGACTCACCAATCTTGCTTGCTTTTGATCTGCTTTATGAGGATTGACTTCCCATACATATCCCAAGTGTAACACCGACTATAACCTGATACCTTCCGTCTGCTTCACCACCACAAGGATCCCAATCCAGTGCTTGATCTAAAAATGAGACAACCTGCAATAAAGTGAGGTTACGTAAAAATAGCAAATGAACTTTGTAACTTTTCTTTATGTTCCTCCAAAGGCAAAGATGATGGAGGTGTTACCCACTCTGTGTCAAATTATACAACTATTAGGACACTCACCAGGACCTGGGACATATTCCGCCTTTTCTCCTGAACCTGATGGAGACCCAAATCCACATCTCCCTTCTCTGAAAAGGTAATCTAACCATGGGGCACCGAGTCATGCGGAGAAATTAACAACTGGCAGCATTGTATAGTGGCACAGCTTCAGAAACAGAAGGAAGAAGCATCTGAACCCAAAGTAGCCTGGTAGAGAAAGGATTTATCTAGGAGGTGAAGGTGGGGTTGAGCTCTTGCTCAGCAGAGTAGTGATCTGAATCTTAGTTTTTCAATGCTTGAGCATGAGCTGAAATTATAAAGAAAAAACAAAGATAACAATTCCATGTTATGATTTCAACTTTTAAAATGAAGAGCATGCCCACCCTGAAGAAAAAACAAACCTGTCTTCAGGAGGAGACTTTTAGTAGTACATAACAAGTGGGAAAAGGCTTTGTAAAAAGAAGCAAGGCACCAAAAGGCTCATAGAGCACACGTTGTGCCAATTCAGATGCTGTACTTGGCTTGGTGGTGCCACACCATGAAGTGCTAATCAGTCTGGCTTTAAGTGCCAGCTCAATGCAGAGAACCACTATTACCCTCAGGAAAGGGATGGAAAACCTACACCCCCTTTGCACAGCTGCAAAGGCATCAAGGAACTCTTGAACTTCGGTGCACTGAAGCAAGTTTTAGTCCATCCTTTGCCTTCTGCTCCCTCCTGCCTTTCCTTCAGCCAAAACACAAAGACGGTGCAGAGCCTTGTTCTTCCCCTCAAATCTAACTTGGTGAATTTAACTGTTGAGCACTCAGGGAACTCGTTCCATTCACAGAGCATGCTGACACCGCAAAGTGTTCTCACCACTCAGTTCATGTTTTTTCTTATCTAATTTCATCCTAGAATTTCTGCCTTTTAAAGCACGAATATAATGTCCCTGGAGAATAAGATCAGGAAAATTATCAGTTATTTATATTTATACTGATATTAAAAAGGCATGTCCTGGGTCTGAATCTTATTAAATTATTTCTCTACAAGTTTGGTATTTACATTCTATAGGCACATGGGAAAACATTGTAAATATTTATAGTACTCTGGATGAGGAGACTTGAAAATTCACAGAAAGAAGGTTTCCATTCTGCAGTGAAGACTGTGAACATTTGCTTTCCTAGATGAGATGTGCCTATTTTCACTCTGAAGCCTTGCCAGGTGGTAAGACTGAGTCAAGGTACCTGGCAAACATGAGTTCTGGGCACATTTGAACTGTCAGTTGGGCCTGCTCCTATTGCCCACGTGCACATGCTGGATCCTTCATGGAGCAACTTGGTATCCACCCAGCTAAAACCTGGAAATGACCCAATGATAAAACCATCTCAGGGCCTGCTCCAATAAGCTTTATAGGTGGAAGCAAGCCAGCTCCCATCACCTCCACCTGGCCCAGCCTTCAAACCCCTTCCTAGCAGGCAGTGAGCTGTCATAATACATAACTCCTTACGCAAACACATCCTTGGCATCCTGCACAAATACACCAGTGTTTAAGATGCCTGGGAGTAAGTGGCTGCAAGGGATAGCTGCTGCATCTGTCATATCCAAGTGCTATAGATAGGGCCAGGCTGCTCGAGGGGGCGTGCAGCAAGTTGTGGAACACAATTCACTGATTGGAGAAGTGGGAATCTGTCCTTAGAGCAGGTGGTGGGACCAGCACAGACACAATCATCCTTTCCCTTCTGGATCCTTTCAGACAGAGGTTGTATGCAAGCCAAACCCAGAGAAGCTGCAACTGAGAAAAGTCTGGTTGTGCCAACTACTGAAGCTTATTTGAAGCTCGTTTCCTGCTAAGTCTCAGCTTGAGAACTAGTATCAGCCAGTCGTGCACTGAATGCCCTACTTACTTTACTTACTTGCCTATTTTTTGGGGAGGTGTTGTCTGTTTTTATTTTAACCACTGATAGAGCCTGTGCTGAATGCTGTAGATCAGGTTTGGTTAACCAGCATTGCCCTGGGGCTTAGTGCTGTGTACAGATTCCTGCATGCACACCCTACCTTTTCTTGTTTGGTGACTCCTCCCTGATTATTGCCCACTTTCACCCAATGCCTGTTTCTATTTTCTGTCCTTCTTGTGGTTCTTCCAAAAGCCTTATTATCTGCATTTTCCAGGATCTGTAAACAATTTTGTTATTTTTATCTACTTTTATTTTAATTGGGTTTGGGTTTTTTTTGCTTTTCTTTATGTCAGCTCTGTGATTACCCACAACACCCTGTTGCATAAGAACACAAACACGTAGTTCAAGGTTTGGGGACTTTTTTTTTGATCATTAACAACTATGATTAGATGATAATCTGAACTCTACAGAGGACTAGTAGACATCATCTACATTCAATAAATTGCTCAGAAGTGGCGGTCTTTATAGTTTTATGGGTTATTTTTCAAACTAAGTGACAATTTATAGCAAATTGCTTTTGGAATAAATATTTAAAGTAATAATTGATAGGTATTCAAGTAGTTTATTAAAATTCACATATGAGCTATACTACTTTATTCCTTTTGCCAAGTGTATTTTTCCAGCAAACTTTTTTTTCTGGCAATTTTTCTCCACTCACCAAACCAAGTTCCTGACTTAGGTATTGCTCACCATATTTCTTTGTTCTACAGACATCTGTCTCAAAATCTGATGACCTCATAATACTATAATTGATAAACTCTTTTTTTCTTATATTTATTATTAAATACAAGTATTTTTCTAGAACTGGATAGATTTTTTTCATTTTTCTCACCAATTAGAATTATCCTAAAGAAGTAGATGAAGAACTTAAGCATTCAATGGATATTTTAATATCTATATTCTAAGCTCGTTCTCTAATCTATTTTACAAATCCTGTTTCATGATGGTTTTTTATACAGTGGTGGTCAAATTATGTGAGATTCTTCTACAAGAAAATTATTTGTTACAAAATCTTTCTTACTCTAAGTGTGCTACAATCAAAGTCTACTGAAATTTCTTTCATTCCTTATCCATTTCATCTTTCCCAAGACAACTTCTCAGCCAGGCCTTTCTTTCACTTCACATTTCACCAGTGCTGCAGATGACCCTTTTTCCACCTTGCCCTTATATTGTCTAGCCAACAAAAATCCCTGGAGTGGCAGCAGGCTATTGCTGACCTCCTGTGTTGGTGGGTTCAAAATTAGGCATGAGCCACACACGAGCCAGCAGTGCACCTTGGCGAAAGATGCCGAAGATGGCTGACATCATCCGGAACTGTAATAACAGGAGAAGAACCAGCATTTCTTAGGTCACGTGAATAATAGTGTCCAGTTTTAGGCCTTCAGCACAGGAAGCAGCAATAAACAGGGATGAGTCCAGCAGAGGCAGCCAGGATGATTGTGGCTGGACCAGTTGCCCATGAAGAGAGGCTGTGGGACTGAGGCTTGTTCAGTCAGGAGAAGAGATGGCTCTGGAGGGACATGACAGAAGCCCCCAGTATCCGCAGGGATGTCAGTAAGGAGATGGAACTGTGGTGAGAGGTGTGAGGCTGAGAGGCAGCAGGCACAAATTAATACAAGAGTGGATCCAAGAGGATACGAGGAAAATCTTTCCTTCCATGAGTGCTGTCAGGAGGAGCAGGTTGTGCAGAGAGGTTATGCCATCTCCATTCGTGGAAGAGATGACAGGATAAGACCCTGAACATCATGGTCTGACCTCAAAGCTGGTCATGATTTAAGCAGGAGGTTGGGCCAGACCTCCCAAGGTCCCTCCAATCTGAATTACACTGTAATTCTGTGGTTACACAGATTGCCTGCAGAGCAGCATTAAATATCACATAATATAATTCTCATAGATCCTCTCATTAAAATTGTTCAGATTTAACATTTACCTGGTTAGTACAAAGACTGCATTTCATCACTTGTAACAGTCATAGCTGATGGTGAGATCTAAAGCTCCGGCTCATTTCATATACTCTTTGCTATTGTGGAGAGACACAAGAGCACATTCATGCTCTTGTTCTTTGCCTTCTGTCTCCTAGCAACTCCATCTGCTGCCTTATTTTGAATGTTGGAAGTACAAGTTCGATTTATTTTTTTAGTTGGGGAAAAGCTGCTCCTTCCCTGATTCCAACATAGCTTAACACACAGTTTTATATTTAAGATGCTGGAATGCCTTTTGCACAAGTAAAGATGATTTCATCCTGCATTCTGTCATGACAAGAACCTCTTTTCCACAGATCTAGGCCACTTCTTTACCCATGGGTTCTTGACCACATAGGAATTTTGGTGACTATTAGTATTGCCACTTGTCTGCAAAAATCATCAAACCTTTGGTTTGAAGGAATGATTCTGCTGGTTTTTGTTATTGGTTATTGTTTGGTCTTTCGTGAGCTATAATTAGACATTCTCTGGCATCCATATTTCACACAAATCTCTATTACTCATTCCCTGGCACATGACATATTTCCTTGCCAATATTTGTGGAGCACACTGTGAACTGAGTGGCACTGAGAAGTACGTAATAAAAGTGCTTATCCTGTACATGCCTGTCAGCTACACACCCGTTAAATTTAACTCGTCCAGCTCCACTGTGATATTTTTATCCTTGACTACAAGTGATTAACCATCATAGCAACATAATCTCTTATCTGTCCAATGACTAAAACAAGACACTATCAGGTGATGAGTAGAAAAAAGGAGGGAAAAATCAATCTACACCTGGAGGATGTGAGAATGCCTCTAGGGAGCACCAAAATATGGCAAAATATTTCATCTTTCTTAAAACATTTGATTATTTATACATGGGAGAGTGACTTTTATCAACAAAGTAACAGATTGAAATGCAGCCTTCTTTGTAGCCTACAGAAAAATCATGATGACTTTAATGTATTTTCAATAGAATTGGAGCTGAACCTTTTGTTTTAGAAGTCTCTCTTTCCTTAGTCTTAGTTTTCCTCTGTTCAATAGCTTCATTCCTTTCCATAGTTGAAATTTTTATGTTAGTCATCTCTCCAAAGCTCCCTCATTGATCTTTGCAACCGCTTCAGGCATTGCCTTTTCTGATGTCAGTAAAAAATACTTTTGGGCTGCTCATTTCCGGAGTGGAGTCTGTGCTCAAAATTTGAAAAGGTGAATTGAGTGGGAAAAATAATCTGTCCTTATTGCAGTCAGGTTGGATTGTACCCTAAAACAGAATCTGAAACAGGAAAGCAGGAAGTTCAAAGGCTACAAAGTATTTTTCGGTGAACATTCAAATGAATTTTCAGCTTTATAAATCATCATTCCTTGGACTCTCTCTTTTGAGCGATAGGACTGAGTTGTGACACTGAAACCAAATTGGTGTAGTGATTGTAGCAGTTTTAGGAGAACAGATTAAAAGAAAATGCAATCATCAAAGTACGTAACAATACAGGAAACTTCCCTCTACAACATACAGACTCTTCAGCTGTAGCACAGCCGAATTATTTATTTTGACTCCTTTATGTATTACTCCTTATATAGAAGGGTGAGTTTCAAGAAAACCCACATAGCAGTGGTGTCCAGGATCTTAATTTTTAAAACATTCCTAAGCAATAGCTAATGGCCCATGTTTGAACAATACAGGTGATGGCTGTGTCGGTATATAGATGATGTCATCAACTATAAAACCCCACCTCATTCCAGAATCCCCATGTGGAAACAAGGTAGACTGTAGCCCAGCAGCCCATTTGTCTCCCTGGAATCTGTTGATGGTGTTGTGACCAGAATCAAGAATCGGCCAATTTAACACAGCAAAATTATGACAATGAGTTTGTCCTCCCAAACGTTTTGCCCATGAAACAGTAGCAAGTAGACAACAAGCATGGAACACACTGACTGTGTTTATTTCTTCTGTAGTTGCCCCCGGCAACAACAAAATTAACATATAAAGAAGTATAATAAAATAGATATTGATTTTAATTGATAAAGAATATATAGTTTTGAAAATTTAAAAAAAACAGCTGGGAAAAAAAAAGAAATAAAAATTGTGTCTTTTTAAGATTTCTATTTTAATTTGTACTGCTGCAGTCTTCTATCATAGTGAACTAAAAGAACAGTAAATACCAGGCAGCTGACACTTAAATCATATATGTCTTCTAGTTTTCAGCTCAGCATCTGCTGCATCATTTCTCAGATTTCATAGTGGCTGGGAACAGAGACCAAGGATAAGAAAAATGCATCTTTTTAGCTGAAAGCAGGTATTTTTCAATGACAAAGGACTACAGGCCATTATCTATTGCTATTACCCAATAGAGGGACACTCTGAAAGTCTCCTTTTAATTTAAAGAAAAATCTACCTCTACGATAGCAGTTTGAGGGGAGAGGATGGTTACAGGAAAAAGAAACTTGAGTCAAACATGTCAAATTTTCATGTTCAGGAAAAATGAACATGCCCATTTTTCCAAAAGAAGTAATGTTGCAGTGCAGACAAGCTGTTTCCAAGGGGGATAACACGTTCAGATACCTCCAGAAAACAGCTCAGGAAAGTTGTTGTCTTTCATACTCTGCACTGGTATTCAGTGCCACAGCAGAGTTTTGATTTCAAGGATTTCCTCCTTAAAAAGAAAGGGCCAGATTCTTCTCTTACACTTATGGAAATTAGGGGACAAAGACAAAAGAGTAACACCAGCACTGAAGCAAGGAAAGGATAAGAGACAAGAGCTTGAATATCGCTTTATTTATCACCCTTTCATTAGAAGGATTAGAGTTAATTAGCCCAGCTTGTAGCAAAATTAAGATATTCCATGCATATCCTATTTAGACTTTCTATTACCTTTCTCTACATTTTCTCAGTATTTGTCAGAGCTTCTATAAAGGAGCATATTAGATGACTTTGGCCCACATCATTAGAAAAATCAATATGTTTTAGTTTGGAGTCAGATAAAAAAAAAAACGAACCCGAACTCTAGAACCTTATTTAAAGTCTTTCCTCTATTAGAGGAAGTTACACAATTTTCAAAGCACTTTAGAAGCCCCAGTGCTCTATTTTAAAAAGACAGAAGGATCAAAGTCCCACTGAAGTCCTACTGCTCACCCATGAACCCCAGCTGTCCATGGTGCCTAAGCAGTGCCTGCTCCACATACTCCACATGGGACAGATTTAGCCCAAAACATTTTACCACAGAGAAAGCCAACCCCAAGCAGCCAGTTCATGCCAAGGCCAATAAATCCCCAAATCCAGCAATCAGTATTTCACAAAACGGACATATTCATAGACTGGAGCTTAGAGACTGGCACTCAGCACCTATATGGGATGAAGTGGTGAGGTTCCCTTCCTACACTGGTGTTCACGGGCTAACCATGGGTGTGCTGCCAAGCCCTAACTGCTCTGATGTGGCCAGAGTACCAGTTTTCGTGAAGTTTTAGGGAAAAACTGATTAAGCTGCTGGGGCTAAAGAATGGGGATGCTTTTTCTTCCTCCAAACTTCCCACTGAAGAACAATGCCCTTGTTTGGCAGTTCTTCGAGTCGAACAAGTAGAGGCGTGGTCACAGCTGGAATAAGTAGCTCTTTCCAGTCAGGAATCACCTCTGGGAAATATTTACTGATTCCTACAGATTAAAGGCACATCTCAAAAATCATTCCTGTTTCTTAAAATATATCTAGAATGTAATGAGCCATGTTAGGTGATTTCAGCTGCATTTTCCATGTTCCTCATAAGCATTTCCATTTTTCAGGCAGTAAGAACGTTGTCCTGGAAAGAGGGAATACTCTCAATTCTCCTGGCTGAATATTTTTTACCTTAAATAAAACAACTAACTTGTGACAGGGCGTGTCAGCATGCAAATGAAGCCTGTTGTCCATTTAGGTTCATTACTCTGGATCCTAGATTAATGCCAGTACCTCATTCAACCCAGCGTCGTGTTACTGTCTTTTTTAAGATACCTTTCCCCTGTGCGTCTTACTGACCAGCTGTAGTAGCTCTTTATCTGACTTGATGAGGATTTATGCTTCCCCATTCGTAAGCCCTGGTTCTATACACACAGCACACACAAACACATCAGCACAGAAATACCTCTCCTGGTGTGCACGGTGCTCTCATCCCATGGTGCTACGGAGTGATTTCCCTGGCCAGCAGCATCTTTGCAAGGCACATTTTGTAACAGCACATTTTTCTGTGAATGCAGCCCTGGTGTAAGAACCTAGTTAGGTGCTTTTCAAAACGTTAGTCATGTTGCTTGGTTACAACACGCAATATTTAAGAACTGGACAAAATAGACTTAAGTAACCTGGTGCAAGAAATCATCTGAAAAACAAAATCCAGCCTACCACAGACCCTCTGTTCCGGACAAATACAGGTGAAATGCTAAAAAAGATGTTATTTTTGCCACAAACGCCAATAAAACAAGCTTTCCCCATTGCAGCTTGTTGACAATTCACCCAGTTTGAACAGTAGACATGAAAACTTATTCCTGAAAAAGGTGACTTTGCACATTGATTTGAAAATTGTGAAGCACAATTTCAAAACACATCTGAGAGTTTTTGCTCCCAGTATATCAGGACTTAATATTCGTCTTCTTATGATCTGTCTTCTGTGATTAAAAAGGATGCCTGGGAATAAGAATTCACTCTTGCAGTGCTAAATAAATACCATCATTAAGGAATCTGAGATACTCAGCTTCAACAGCTCACTTTTATAGCAGTCATTTACTAGGTTTTCCTTATTACATAGCAGTGTACTACAGACTTAACAAGGATGTTCATAATCATTCAAATATTGAGACAAACCTCTGGCTGTTGCTATGATACAGCGCTCGTTTTATATTCCCATTTAGGTTAAAAGAACATTTGCTCTGCTGTTTACTACAAAAAAGGCAAGACAAAAAAAAATCTGTGTTTTATTTCGTCTCCTATTTAAGGATGGCTTAAAACGGCTCACAATACCTCTCGCCCTGCCTTTTGTTAGAATTACAGGGCTGAGACATCACACTGGATAACAGCATTGAGTGTCCCAGCTTATCGTTTTTAACCTAATTACTATAACATTGAAAATTAATAAAAAATATTACATGTAGGCTCATATGATGCAATTTACATCTCTGATAAGGAAACAGCCCAGAAACAGTTACTGATGGTTCTAATTTTCTCTTCCCCTTGTGCCCAACCTGAGATTTAAAAGGCGCTAGTAAAGGGGAGAATCATGGAGATGGCAGGTGTGAAACTTGCCTTGGAGATATTTTGTTGGCCTTGCAGATGATGTGGAAAAATAAACATGGAGAAAATTATTGAGTAGGGAAGATAAATAGGGGTCAACTAAGGCATTGCTCTTTTCTTCTTCCTTTCCCTTTCCTCTTCTTATCATTGCATTTGAAGTTCTTGTCCTGTCATTTCAAGTAGGGTTTGGTACTGGCTCTCCTGTATCTCAGAATACTTCAAGCCCTGGTTGGGGCTGAAGGGACCTCTGGAGTTGATCTGGTCCAACCCCCTGCTAAAGCAGGTTTACCTAGAGCAGGCTGCACACGGCTGTGACCAGGAGTTGGTTTATATGTCTCCAGAGAAAGAGACTCCACAACCTCTCTGGGCAGCCTGTTCCACTGCTCTGTCACCCTCAGAGTAGGGAATTTTTTCCTCATATTCGGATGGAACTTCCTGTGTTTCAGTTTGGACCCCTTGCTCCTTGTCTTGTCACAGCACCACCAAATAGAACCTGGCCCCATTTTTCAACCCCACCCTTAAGATATTTGTGTGCATTGATAAACTCCCCTCCTCAGTCATCTCTTCAGGCTAAACAGGCCCAGCTCTCTCATAATAGAGATGCTCCAACCCTCTAAAACAACCCTCCACTGGATTCTCTCCTCATTCCTTGTCAGTCTTGTAGCAGGGAGCCACAAAATGGACACAGCACTCCAGATGTGGCCTCACCAGGTTTGAGTAGAGGGGCAGGATCACATCCTTCATCCTTCTGGCAAAGCTCTTCCTAATGCACCGCAGGATACCACTGGCCTTCTTGGCCACCAGGGCACTGCTGGCTCATGGACAGCTTGTTGTCCACCAGGACACCCAAGTCCTTCTCTGCAGAGCTGCTTTCCAGGATATATCATCCTGCAGCTATTTTATGGCAAGATGGATCATTTTGTCTGTCCCTGAGATGGCGACGGAATTGCTTTACCCTGAAAAATTTTGTCTCTTCCCATAGAGTCTGCTGTTCCACCTGAGGAATATATGCCTACAGCTATATGATGTCGTTCTGACTTTGCTGTTCTTTAGACCCTTTCCTTGTTCCATGGAATAGCCTTGCCTATTCTGCTTTTTTCTACAATTTGAGAGACTCTGGAGGGTAAAAAGAGGTAAGCACCGTGGTTGTCCAGACCACCACAGGAATGATAAAGGTCTGAAGGAGAGCAGTGGCCATAGGAATGAGGGAGTTTCCTTTTCACAACATCTCATACCCGTTTCCTCTTGCTGTCTATTGGTCCTACCTGTCATTTCCTTAGCGCCTTACAGATCTTCCTGTCTCATCTCTTATCCCCATGGGATCCCACCATCTTCCTAGAACTTGCTTCTTTGGAAAAACTTGTCACTGCCACAAGATTTGAGTTAACTCTGGTCCTTAACCAGAAGGGAAGTGGTGGCTTTGGAGATAAGGGAGCAAAAGTCTGACAAGCATCATAGTGGAGAGAGGTCAAGGCTGATTATATAATCGCCCTGATTGTATGGTGGTCTTATGCAACTCCAAATTCCCTGTTGGACGGGGATTAATCCCTGAATTATATTGGCATGAGGCATTGTGGGTGCCTGTGATAAGCTCAACTAGAGGGGATTTCGTGGTGATTGTTGAAGATCTTTGTGTAAATAAAGAATTGAGTATTTCAGCAAGAGCATCACCCAGTATGCAGGAGGACACTTAAAACATAGAAAATAATCCCAGGCTGTGGGTGAAGACTTCTGTAGGTGTAGCAGTGCAGCCACGTGTCATATGTTCATACTTTCAGAACAAAGGTGCTGTCTAAAATAGAGAAATTTCTGGTGTAACTATTCTGGCATAACAGTATTAGCAATGGGTGTTACACTGCTCTGATTATATCCCACCATAAATGCACTACTGAATTTTCCTGTGCAAACAAGCCTTGTAGAGGAAAGTGCAGTGTCTTTCATTATTTTCTGATGAAAGACTAAAATATAAAAAGAACAGCATGCACAATCTGCCCTTTGAAAGGAAAAACAGCAATTCTGAGTGTCCATCTTCCTCTCAGGCAAACACAAAGGAGTTGAAGGCAAGCCTGTTGTATGTCTGTTTTAGTGCTCTCTGCCCCTCATTTAATTAATGCACAGCACTGAGGAAGAACTAAATCCCGCTTGTTTTACTCAGGCAAGTGATGCCATTGACTTGAATTAAGCTACCTGCAGGATTAGAAGTCGAAAGATTAAGACCTCAGTGTAGCAAATTCATTTCACTCTGTTTTCAAATGCAAATAGTCGCCTCTCGATTGTCAGCTTGATTCATCTCTTGGTTGTTTAGCACAATGAGGCTCTGATTCTGCTCCCTGGTTGTGTCTCCTAGGCTGCTCTCTACCACAAACATACTCAGCTTCCATAGAATAATTGGGATGGAAGTGGAACAGTAAGTCCTCTGCAATTTTTAAAATATATATTGATGCATAAATATATCTCAAACTAGACAGAAAAACTTTCTCATAGAGAATTTGGTCCATTAGTTGGATCCCTGAGCTTTCAGTTTGCAACATGGTTTTATACCTATTTTACCTCTTATGTGGACAAGCTTTTTCTCACCTCTCAACCCCACTGTCATGCTGAGGGAGAGACACCAGCTTGGCAGGTAACATGGGAAGTCTCTCATTATCTTACAGCTCATGCAACCATCCTGTGAAACCACTTTATAGCTGCTTTCATTAGAACGTCCTCAGCAAGTTAAACAAATTACTCAATGATAATTCTTCTGTAGCCAAGAACATATTTGGATCTGAAATGTAATTCTAATCTGTAACCTGTCATTTTAACATTTATATTAGTTATTTTGGGTGGGGCAGCACTGACAGATTACTGTTGCTTTTATTTAAATTATTTGAAAAATCCAGTACAGGAGACTGTTCCTGTGTTTATCAGAAGTCTCACCATATCTTGAACCAAATTATTCCTAATTGTGCAATGCATACCTTTACCTTTACAGCTGTGCTGAATTTTTCTAGAGCTTCTCTTTGATAATTTATTTAATCTGTCACTAAACCTATGTTTTGCTTTTTTACAAAAAATCCAAAACCCAAAAAACCCCCATTAGGTCAAGGTTATAATTTCTTTATTTTTATTTTTAAAAAATCAAGATTTACATTATGTATCACTGAAAACTATTATGAAAGGAAAACAGTAATATGTCATGAGGTTATATATCATACCAAGGTGTTGAGTTGCAAACAGAAACTAAAAAATTATGAAAACCAGGAAAAGAATACAGTTTAGCAGAGCAAAATTAAATGTTGAAACTGATTTTAAGAAAATATGATCCACTTGTCTCCATTTATAGTGTCTCAAAATTCTTTTAGAAAAACCCCATGGTCTATTTTAAGCACTTCTAAATTTGTAGCAAGGATCATTGTGTGAGTTTTTGCTGCTTATATGAAAATATTCAGCCTTCTGAAACTAATTTTGTTTTTTAATGGTGGTCATTAGAAGCAGCATATTTATGTAGCCCTCAGAAACTGTAGGTGCTGTACTGAGTGTTTGGACAGCAGGCTTACAGCTGCATTTGCCTGCTCTGATTCCATAGAAGTCAATACTCCTGGGTATGTGCCACCTATACCTACAATTCTGATTCAGGGGCAAAAGCTCAAAAGTTGGCACACTTCTCTGAGTAAATACTTCAGGTCTTATTTCTTGAAACTTTAATGTTGCTGATTTTTTTTATGTCTTGACAGTTCAAACCTTCTTGCTTTGGCTTTATCATTGCATTGTCCCAAATTGGCAGTAAGACTAATTTGAGGGAAAGGTGCCTTAGAATATAGGAGTCTAGGATGCCAAATCCTCATCAAATTTAATAAAATGCCCAATAAATTACCTGGCAATTCTGATTTTGAAGCAATAAATACCCTGGATAAATTTATAGTTCAGTTGCAAAGTCAAATATGTGATCTGGCTTTAGAAAGTCAGAAGCTCCTGATGGGAGGCATAACAAATAAGGCGAAATTGGGATTTGAGTTTTGTATTTAACATATTGTGCTGGTTTTGGATGGGATAGAGTTCATTTTCTTCATAATAGCTGGTGTGGGGCTGTATTTTGGATTTCTGATGGAAACAAGGTTGATAACACGATGTTGTAGTTGTTGCTGGGCAGTCCTTAGGTTGACCAAAGGCCTTCTCTGCTCCTCACCTCATCCCACCAGCGAGGAGGCTGGGGATGCACAAGGCGTTGGGAAGGGACAGAGCTGGGATGGCTGATCCCAACTGACCCGAGGGATATCCCTTACTGTCTGGTGTCATGCTCAGCATGTAAAGCTGGGGGAAAAGAAGAAAAAGTGGAACACTTGGAGTGATGGCATTTGTCATCCCAAGTCATCATTTTGTGTGATGAGGCCCTGCTTCCCTGGGGATGGCTGAACACCTGCCTGCCCATGGGAAGCGGTGAATGAATTCCTTGCTTTGCTTTCCTTGCATGTCTGGCTTCTGCTTTACCTGTTAAACTGCCTTTATCCCAACCCATGAGTGTTCTCACTTTTACTGGTTTGGTTCTCTCCCCCATCCTGTTGGTGGGGGAGAGTGAGCAGCTGTGTGGGAGTGAGCTGCCGGCTGCGGTTAAACCACAACACAAAACAAACTTCAGAAAGATGTTTGACACAATAATACAGCAGATTAATAAAGAGTGAGGTACAAATTAGACACTTGCTTTTATTCTTCAAGGAACTGTTCGGGCTGACAACAGGCAGCAGTTAACCACACTTATTTCAAGGTCATGGTGCAGACAAAGGCTTATAAATGAGGTAATAGAGTTAAGTGAAAAATAAATTATTTTTCTGGTGATACTTCACAGAAATACTACAACGTCACAAATTTCTTGCTAAAACAAAGACATTTTTAACTCTGTAAGATACCCAAGCAAGATTTTACTGTATTGCAATAAACATTTTGCAGGTAAAATGGAAAATTAACATTAATTTCAATGCACTAGTTCTTTAATCATAGGATTGCTAGAGGTCTAGCATGGCTCAGAGGATTAAAAAAGTGCTGAGCTTAACTAATATGAAATACAAACCCAGGCAATTGACTTTACAAATATATGGTCAACCTGCACTGCATTTGGTAGTAATTAGGTTGTAGGTAGATCTTGGACAGTAATAGATTGCATTTAGAGGGTGGTGGTCAACCACTCAGAGTCCTGATGGACGTCAGTGACAAGTGGTGTCCCTCAGGAGTCCATACTGTTTAAACCTGTTTAATATCTTCATTAATGACATAGGCAAAGAGTTCAAGTGCCACCCTCAGCAAATTTGCAGATGAGACCAGGCTGAGCAGCGCAGTTGGCCCACCTGAGGGAGGGGATGGTGTTCAGAGGGACCTGGACAACTTGAGAACTGAGCCCAAGGGAATCTATGAGGTTCAACAAGACCAAGTGCGAGGTGCTGCACCTGGGTTGGGGCAGCCATCGGTCTCAACACAGGCTGGGGGATGAACAGATGGAGAGCAGCCCTGCCCAGAAGGACTTGGGGGTACTGGCAGATGAGGGAACTGATCCAGCAAAGTCCCCAGCACAGCAAGGACATGGACCTGGTGGAGACAGTCCAGAGGAGGGCCACCAAGATGTTTAGAGAGATGGGGCACCTCTCCTATGAGAAAAGGCTGAGAAAATTGGGATTGTTCAGCCTGGAGAAGAGAAGGATGCGGTGTGACTTAACTGAGGCCTATCAGTACTTGAAGAGAGGCCTATGAGAAAGATGGAGAGAGACTTTTTACAAGGGCTTGCTGTGACAGGACAAGAGAAATGGCTTTAAACTGAAAGAGAGTAGGTTTAGAGTGCATACAAGGAAGAAATTCTTTGCTGTGTGGGTGGTGAGGCCCTGGAACAGATTGCTCGGAGAAGTTGTGAATGCTCCATCCCTGGAGTTCTTCAAGGCCAGGTTGGACAGGACTCTGATCAACCTGGTCTAGTGAAAGATGTCCCTTCCTGTGGCAGAGGGCTTGGAACTAGATTTTATTTAAGGCGTCTTCCAACCCAAACCATTCTATGATTCTGTGAAGTAGAATTCTCTCCGTTGGTTGTGGAGTGATCAACATAAAGCACATCTGACAGAGCTGTGGAGGACACACTGGTCATGCTCTCAAACCCTTAATGATAAGCTCAGAAAGCCCATAACCCATAAGCTCAAAAACCAAATATTTGTGAATAAAGGTACAGAGTTTCCCCTCCTCACAAAAGCATTTTCAGTAGAAAACAAAGCAGGAATAGGTTTCATTACTGAGGTGCTTTAATGAGGCTTCATTTAGCCCATAGCTCAGAATCCCTGACAGCAGTATCATGGCACCTTTGTTCAGCACAAGCTGTCTTGCCTTACATTGAAATATATGCATGTGTTTTTAGAAATAGCTTGGATTTTGTTGCTTTAACTGATTGTCAATACAATGACAGAATATATTTAAAATATAATGGCAAAAAGCAATTTTATTCCTTTCATAATGATGCTCAACTTCCATTTTGCAAAAAATAATTCACATAAAAAGGTCAGAGATGATCCATTCAAGACGAATTCATAGAAGGAACTTAGAGGCCTAAAAGTCATGTGATGAAGTAATGTGATGCAATAAAACGTCTCCTGAGAATGATCTGCATTGTCACAGTAAAGAGAGATAGCTCAGAATGGAATTGAAAACGGCCAGCATGCTAAGCAGGCAAATGTCTAGACTTAACTAGAAGACATCTGAAATCCCACTGCTCAAGCTCAGAGTCTTTTGATCTGCATAATGTTCTCTTGAAAATATAGGTTCACATTATTTATTTCAATGAACTTTGTATGACTGCAAATGACTTTTTAAAGTGATGGCACTTTTAGTGACATCACTGCCACTACTCAACAAGACTCATACTTAACTGACTGCTAAAAGTAACATCATGTCAACCTTAGAGGACAATAGCCAGATTTTGAACCTTCGATGATTGCTCTTGACATTTCTGTGTTGTAATGTTACTTTCTTTGCTATTTTCTTGCTTCCCAAAGCTTTGAACTGCTTTCAGGTTTGACATGGGGCAGGATAGAGCCTGCTGGTAAGACGTTGCCATGAAACTGGTAGATTTTTACCTCCTTCAAACACACCACTGAATCAGTGACACAGGTTGGGAGGATGGCAACCCTTCTGGGTTACTGCAAAAAGGATGATTTCTTTTCCTTCTTCTAGCTCTCTTCAGTAAGGAGACATTTTCAACTAAGTTTTAAGAGAAGCCTGATTTATGATGTTCATTGGAACTACTCCAAAAGCTCTTTTGATACGTGAATTGTGTGTTAGTGGATATGCAAAGAACAAGAGAACCCATTTTTTAGGGCCCCCAAGTAAGGTTAAAAATTCTGCTAGATGTAATGCATCTTAAATGGAAATAATTTCTAATCAGATGGTTTGAGAAAAGTGTAGGGAGTAAGGAAATATATGTGTAGGCATTTAGATATATGCAATAGTACACCTGCATTTTAAAAAATTTGGAAGATTTTGTTTGAAATTGCTTTATGGTGGAGGGGTATAAGACATCTCCAAAAAAACCTGACGAGATTTCAATTGTATTCATTTCAGAACGGGACATCCTGAATATGATGAGATACAAGAAAAATTGATGCAAATGAAAAGAAGAAAAAGGCAAACACAGATCTGCTCATAATCTAAGATTTATTATATGTATAGCTTATTTGCAACAATACGGTCCTAGTATTTATCTAAAGTAGTTAGAGTAAAAAAAAACCATTTTTGTACTTATGTATGCTTTCCAGCTAATACCAAGAAAATATTCAATTCTCATTCAATTAATTTTGCTACACTCCATGTTTTCTCTTGTTGGAGTACAAATACAAAGGCAGAGGAAATCAGAGTTTGATATGAGACTATCAAAGTTTCAATCGCTTGTGTTTGAAATGGTTTGTAGCTTTGAAAAGCTCCATTACAACTTTTAACATTCTATATGACTGAATTTTGATGAGAAAACAGATGAAGAGTTGGTCAGAATTTGGAAATGGGATATTAATCAGAATGATTTTCTAAAAAACGAATTTTATGTTGTAGCTATTAGTTCTCCCTTTTTTTATATCTCAAGGTTAATTAAGCAAGTGACTAAGCATGTTGTCATTGTTATTTTAAAAGGCAAAGTTTACTGGCCATCTCTTGGTTTTTTTGTTGTGGTTTTTTTTTTAATTGCAGCAAGAATATGCACTTGCAGTATGCCAATTTCTAGAACACAGTTTTGAAGATGCTTTCCCTCAGAAAAAGAGAATTTGATATTGAACCCGCAATCATTAGCATGTACTGCCATTTTAGATGCTCTACCGCATACGCCACATCCACATCAGGTTGGTAGGTATGACACAAAACTTTTGGAAGGCTGCTTCATTTTTAAATGCCTGCTGTAGGACCGCTTGGATTCATGCTTTTGGTTTCATACTTTAAAAATGCAGTACTCTCACGGTTTCAGAACTTTTCGACTAAGAACAAAATTAACAGCATGAAGAATGGTTGGGTTTGTTTTATGAGCAAAGAAAGGAGAACCCCCGGGACTCAAAGGAGATGCTAGGGCAGGGCGAGCTAGCTGAGAGCATCCTCCTGGTTGATGTGCATGGTAACAGTTTTCACCATCATAACCAAACCATTTTATTCCCATGTGTTTTCTGGGAGAGCTTTTGCTGGGCCGAGAGAGGAAAGCCAGGCAGTACCAGAGCTGTACTCAGCACAGTGCCGTCACGTGCGTGGCCAAGTTCATAGAAATACAATACAGGCATTTCTCTGCTCAGCAGCTGGAAGAGCCCATGTTTTGTGGCTGATTATTATTTCCTTCCTTGTGTTCACAGTAGTGTGTGGATGCCATCATGATTGAGAGCATTTACAGCTGTGCAGATAAAAAAGTCAAATACCTGGATTATTATTTGTTAAAACTGTAATTCCTAATGATTTATTTAATATTTGCAATTCAGAACTCTTGCTTTAGATTTCTGTTTCTTATTTCATTAAATAAGTCTATCAATCATAGTAATTATATACCTCTATTTCAGTTCTGAAAGAAAGTCTTGGGACTGTAATTTTAACAATTTCTGTGACAGATAAACATGAATTTATTGACAGCATAAGTAGCAACCTGGGAGAATGATTGAGGCCTTCATAGTAAAAACTATAAAATAAATGACGCAATTCCTGTGCCTTTTCCTAGCATGTTAATGTCAAAAAGTATTTAAATATTTTTGTATGGATTATTATTTATAATATTTTATATGGGTATTGTCTGTTCTTTTGTGCTCATTTTTGGTTGGAACAGCACACCAGAGCCTCATGTAGACATAGGCTATGATTCATCAGTTTACTGTGTTAAGAAAATAATAGACGCTAAGTAATTTGTATTACTTATATACGTATATATACTATAATTAACAAAATATAAACTAAAAAGCTCCATGTGGTACTCCACAGAAATTACCTATATTTTAAAATAACTTCAAATGAAAATACATAGACTGTCTCATTTAACTTCACTCATTTGCAAACAGTCTTTAGGCACTGTGTTACAACCTACACATTAAATTAGTCTTTAAAATATTCATAGATCTAAATTAAGTATTTGAAATCATTTCCATTTTGAGTCTTAATAAGAATATTGAAATCCCAAGGCAATTCAGAACTTGCATATTTAAAACGTATTTCAAATTTACTGATAACTTCTTAAAAGTGCAGTAATCTGTTGAGTTAGAGCTTGGAACTTAAACCATAAGCTAAGTGTTTTATAATATGACCTACATTTCAGAAGAGAAATTATGGATAGATGGTTAGTTGGTTTATAGATTAATCCAAGGGATGTTCTTGCCTCCCAGTTACAAAGTCCTCTGTCTTACTTACTGTCTGCATAGAATTAATAAAAAAAGGAAAATAGTTATTATATTTTACATAAGATTTGAATTCAAGTTGCTAGCTGAGAATGAGGAGGAATCATTATATGGGTTTCATCAAAGCCCTCTGAAAATGGGAAAGATGGGTTACGCTGCATGGACCAGTTATGGTACAAAATACAAGTGCACAAATGACCACTATTGTAAGAATATCTACTTCAACTCTGCAGTTCCACGCGATCTCATAGCCCAAACAGATTTTTAGGTCGATGCAGAACATTTCAGCTGAGCTTTAAAACTATTTTTGTCAGGCTCGGCATGAAAATATTTTAAATTGGGCATTCAAATATCTTAATTTTTTGCTGTAGAACAGAATGCAGAGCACTGACAGAAAGGCATCTGCAAGTTTTGAAAAAGATACTGGAAATAAATTGGAAATTATTTAAGTTACCTTGCCCACACACTATGATAATTCAAGGTGATTTTGTTGCATAAACATCATGTCAGAAACTTCCCAGAAAAAAATACATCATGCAATTGTTTCATTATTAATGCTGGAAAACTTTGTAACAAACCCGCAGGGCAAATTCTGACAAACTAGATGAGATAAAGGTGACAATTCATTTCCCCAAGTGATGGGCAGTTGCGTTTTCAGACTACAATACCTTTCAGGAAGATGGATAAGGACAAGATGTGACAGTTATCTATTTATTAAACTTCCAGAAGTTACATATCCCAGAATGTGTTCAACAAAGAGATGCCTTTTTATTCCCCCCCCCATACACTTTTTACCCAAAGACCTCATTATCTGCATTCTTATAGTTTTTGATTAATTAGATTTTAGCAGTGGTCTTTGATACATGTTACAAACGCTTTGTAAATAATCTGTGTGAAAAAGAATCTTACTTTTTCATTACATTAGAATTTTCATTTTGTTACTTTCATGCTGGTTCACTCAGCTCCATCAAGGATGCTTAGCAGGGTGGCCTCTAGTTGCAAGCTTGAATAAAGCACAGATATAACATCTACTTATTTACTTTTGTTCCAAACTTGAATGGACTGGCAATGAAGTAATTGCTGACATATGAGCTCAGTACATAGGGATGCGGGCATTCTCTCTCAGCCACACTCCGCATTAGTGTGGTCCACATTACGTGGTCTCAGGTTGCAGGGAGTAATAGTGCTTGCAAATTACACCTCCCACTCTGCCGGAACAAGGAATTTTGCAGCAACAGTGCCTTCCCAGAGAAAACTATTGATGCTGTAATTTTTATTCATTTGTCTCCAGGATGCTTTCGAAAACTCTCCAAGGGAATCATTACCAGATTGCGGAAATCAGTTGTCACTTTAAAAGATCCTCCTTCCTCTTCTTCTCCTCTGTAAGGACCAATGATTTCCATTCAAGAAGATCAGCTTTTTAGCTGCACTTCATGCAAATTTCTCACTAAACATAAATGAACGTAAATAAGGTTCATGAATATAAGCTACTATTTCTGTATTTTCATTTAGGTTTGTTTTATTTGATCAAGGGATGCCACATGAAGCAAGTCAATTTTCAATATCATGATTCAGCTTCTTTGCTGAAACTTGGCATCAGATTTTCAGAGATTTGAAACATAAAATATAAATATGTATCATCTTGTATATATAATTTCTGCATTTTTTTCATTATTAATGTGATTCCTAGAGAAAGGTACAAGCTACCGTGCTGCTAAGTCATTAATGAAGTTCTGCTGTCTAATTAATCAGGGGAAGCAGCTATGGGAATGGTGAAGTTGTAAAGATGTACTCTGAAACCTGCTCCGTTCCTAAACTTCGGTGTTGTCACAAAACTCCCAAGACAAGGACTCCTAGTGCAAGTCCTTAACCAGCAAGGTAATTCTGACCCAGCATCAGAGATTATGATGGGATACCTGTCTGCTCACTCCTCTAGATGGGTGTCGTGGGTCTTATCCTAAAAGGGGAGATACAGGTTTGAACTGCCTGAGGGACCCCACAAATCTCCCAGCTCAGCTCTTCAACATTTTCTCACCCCAGCTGGGCACTTAAGAGCTGCCTCCCACACCTTGTGCTTCTAACTGCAATGATTGTCCTAAGAGAATTATTGAAGTTATTGCTTAAATACTGATGTCCCCAGCCTAGCAGGAATACGCCCTGGGCCTAGAATAACAAAACAGACACAAGTTGAGGAGTGATACTAAGTAACTGTATTTTCTAGTCCATTCAACTGCAAGAAGTAATAGGAAATAATTCATCTTAACATTGTTGGATTCTAGTTTTCTTTAAAATCTTCTTGTAGCTACATAAATAAAAGGTGAAAGGGAATTATTTAGTAATTATTAGCACAAATTTTTAGATATTAGGGACCACTCCCTTATCTAATCAGAAAACAGTAAAGAGCACAAATCCAGCTGGATAGACACACATTTTATAATTTGAGGCTTTAACAGGTAAATAGTAACTCATGCAAAAAATTTCATAGGAAAATAAATATTTAACCAAAGTTTTTAGTTTCCTCAGATTCCTAAAGATGGGCCTATTTACTCTGTTCACTCTAAGTGGCTACTGAAGAACAGTCTCTTAGCAAGCTCCGTATTAAACTGCAGCTTTATTTACATTTTACAACATTTCTTGCAAATTAGATCTCACAGTGGATGCTTGGCTCAGTCAAATATTTTTCAAGCACCTAGAAGGTGCTCATCAACAGATGTTTTGCTCAGCCAGGCTTTCATCTCATGGTTCAATGTTCATGATGCTTTTATGAAGGATTTCTTATTAGAATGAATATTTGTATGTATGACATGTCCTCTAATCACAAGTGCAGTAAAGCATGTGTGAGCAAACTAATTTGTGGGCAGCAACTACTTGTTACTTCTGAGAATTTAATTAGGAAACAAAAATGACATCTTATGATTTGAGTTGCCAACATCATAGACAACCATGAGTAGCAAGTCAGAAAATTTGGCAGTAGCTTGGCTAACCTTGACTGATACACTCATGCAAATTGTGATGCTTATAAATAAACAACAGAAAAAAAGTAATTTCATCTAAAATTTAATTGCTTAAGACAGTTTATATAAATATAAATCAATATCAACCAAGAATATATTAATAAAATAAAACCACAAAAAAGAAAAAAAGTCCTTTTGTTATGCAACAAAAACCATTTAACTAAACACACAAACCTTTATTTATAGCAGACAGAAATATCAACTCATTTCACAGGGTGACACTTGGATCATCAGAAGATGTTAATCCGATATCAACATGGCACCTTTCTCCAAACGAACTTTACAAAGCACATATCACACCAGGAATGTGTGTATCATTTTATGCCAAGAACACCCTAATCTGCTATGGCCCATCTCATAAACTGTGGAAATTATTCTGTAGGTACTGCACGAGAGAATTCAAATTAATTCAGGATGGATAGAGGCAGAATTATTGCAAGTATCAACATATTTTATACATACAGTCTTACAGTCTTTTACCTGCTGTAGTCTCCACAGGATCTTGAAAAATTCCAGCTGCTTTGATCAGATTACAGGAGCCAATCACATCTCCTTTGCACTCCATTCCAGTTAAAGCAGCTCCATCTCTTACCAACAGGATGTTCTGTTTAAACTGATTAAAAACCGTAAGAAAATATCAGTAATTTGAAGGAAAGAAAATAAAACGCCTTCTGGAATACATTAATCATTATTATTTAGTACTACTGAATGAGTCCACAAAAAGTTACCTTGTGCTTTAACTAAAGCTAAAATTCCTCTTTTGAAACTGCAGCAGGGAGAATCCCAGGCAGGCTTATAAGGATAGAAGGTGGCAACATGCCACTATTCTTTTGTTATCATTGGCAAGAACACAATCATGTGCCCTTTAATCTTTGTTATTCAGCCTGCTGCTCGTATGGATAACACAATCAACCACTTCTTTCAATCAAAGGAATAGGGACAGAATTGGCTGCACTGAGAGGGGTTCCAGGACCAGACTAAACTTGTCAAATCCAAATACTAGATAAAAATTTAGAGAGATAAAAGATGTCTTTGTTTTGCTGCTAATTTACAAGATATCCATAGTGTGGCACAAATTAATTTCCTAGGTAATAATTTTAACTTAATCATGTATTTTTTTCATACATAAGCAAATACAGTGCACACTTACCGCATTATTATTAGTAATAATTTTACTACAAATAGCAATACACTTGAAAAATTTCATGTATTCAGCCTTACAGATTTTTGTTTTGTAATTTTCCTAGTGCTCAGTCCCATTTAAACCTGTTATCTAATCCTAAAGAACTATAAGCCCTTCACTGGTAAATTCTACAAAATATTTTAAGATTCCTTGTCTGGTTTTCATATCACCTGGGATTTTTTAAAAATAGCAACATCTGAGTAATTGATAACTGCCAATGTAAATTCTTGTTGACTTTTCAAAGGCAGTTAGAGATAGTTTCAGGCAGTGGACAGGCCTCTCTGATTCTGTGCTTCTACTAGCTCCTTTTAAAGGATGATTCTATTCTATTCTATATATTATATTATATTATATTATATTATATTATATTATATTATATTATATTATATTATATATTATATTAGGAAAAGAGAATTAGGGTTAGATTCAGGGGAAGGGCTTCAGTGCAGCAGGTCACCCTTAAGTAGAACAGAGCTCAGACCTCAATGCATAGTGCAGGAAGAGCTGCCTGAATTTAGAGCAGTGAGCAGCTATCCTAAAATAAGCTGCATATTTTAAAGCCTGCTCTTTTGTTCATGAAATCCCATGCATCTACATGGGATTCACAGTCCAGATCTTTATTGTAACAGGGTAGTGTTTCCAACAGTGTGTGTCTCTACTCCATGTATTAACCTTTCGGGTGGAGCCTTTAAGATGTAGAAGGCCCACATATTTTCCCTTTGTGTGCCTGACATCCGAGATGCTTTGGCATGATACTGTCTAGCAATTAAGCAGCTTGATCAACTGGAATTACTCAGGGTGCCAGAGGTGAGATGGGTGCTGTGCAGCTGATGAGAATAACTTTCACAGGAGCAAAAAGACAGTCATATAAAGGCACGCACAAAAAAGATGCCTTCCACACTGCAGATTAGACAGCTACGGCCACTAAGGACCTAGAAAATCTGCCTCTTCTTACAGAGTAGGTAGCTGATTAGATAGGAAATTTGTCTTTTCCATGAGGGCTTAACAACCAGTACAGTTTCCATTGGATAGGTCTTTGATTAAAAAACTGCTCTACATCCTCTCAGTTGAAAACCCCAGCCCCTGGATTACGGAGTTGTCATCTTATATACCCCTGTTTCACATTTTTGGCTGCAATATATCCTGGTTTCAAGAAGAATGGAGGCACTACTCCCCAGACAAACTACGACACTTTGATAGGGGTGAAGTTGTCCTCATGAAAGGACATAGGTGCGTATGAATCACCCCAGGCTGGAGAAGGCAGGAGCTCAGGTTTCCCATTTCTTTTGTATGTGTTGCAATGATGAGCCTACAGTGAAAAAAAGAGGCACTGTTGTGCCTATTGTGTTTTTTGAGAATGAAAACACTGACCTTGTGCATGCCTTAGTACAATTTGCATAGATGAAGTCTGACTAAAATGCTTGAATGCTTGGGTTTCTCTAAGGGACTTAGAGTTTAGTGAGCTCACAGTTTAGTATCTCAATTAGATAGGGAGCTTAAAGACAGTGACATCATGTAAGTTCTGGGTAGCATGATTTTTAAAGAGCTCTTGCATCCTCAAATTTCACTCGGTCCATGTTAGGAGCTGGGCAAGTCTCGGGACAATACATGGTCTCAATTGTCCATGGCACTGATTATTGCTTACAAGCATTATTTCTACACACATAATAGTTATGTGTATATTTAGAAAATATTTAGAGTATTTTCCTTGTAAGGAAACAAAACTTATTTTCTCTTCAGATCTTTTACAAAATGTAGTGGCAAAGAGTTGATACAGAACAAAATAAACCAACAAAAAAAAAAAAAAAAAAAAGCAGTCAATGGACCATCATTTTCCATACATGTCATATTCTAAAAATCAGAAAAGTCACTGATCTGTCAAATGTTAAGCTTGTGCTTCAGAGATTTCACTAGTGAAAGAAGTCCGTAGATAATTTTTCAGTTTTTAAATTTTATTTTACTAGTTTCAACTTCACAGGCAAAAGTCAACACAAAAAAATACTAGTAACTGTACACAGAAGTTGGGTGTAAAAAGAATATCAGAATTGAAACACTACCATGTTGTGCATATGATCCTAATAATGATGTCATTGTTTAAGGAAAGGTCTTGCTCATTTAAAGATAGTTCTTGATAACAGATCTTTAAAAGCCTCAATAAAAGCTAAAACAAATTATAGTCCACCTCACTTGAGTCCTTGTCTAGACTGTACCTTGTTTGAACACCTTCACACTGTCTACTATACCTCCCAATAATAAGACAGTGAAAACATTTCTGAAGATGGTTCAGTACCACTTCCCAGAGCCTTGTATGAAGATTTATAATCAAGATAAATTATGTAAATACAATCTCTGTTCTAACTAAGAAAATGCTAATACTTCATACTTGCCTTAAAACAATTTAAATAATTTGTGTGCAGTTCACCTTCATCTTTTGTCATTGTATACAGAGCTAATCATGCTCATACTAAATATTTTACACCCCTCAGGCTCTTGTGTGACTCTCAGTGGAGTAAACAAATTTTTCTAGGAATAACCCTCACTAGAACATCAACGCAAGGAGTAAAAATGCTTATGGTAGTAGGGGCCTGACATTTAGATGCATGACAGCTTTCATAAGATCAGACTTTTAATTCCAGAAATAGATAAAAATCTAGCTTAATTCTAAGTCTGTTGGTCTGAGATCATCGGCAGTCTGTCTTCTTCTGTGAAAGCTTGTCTCTGGTGCAAACCCACTTTCATTCCTCTAATGACAGCTGGGTAACTTCACAGTTGCCTCATACCCTCTCACTAGTCTTACATATTTATGCGTTGTGGACCTAACACTGATGCACTCAACACCTTGCTAAAATGCTTTTATTACTACTCTGTCTAGTCTAATTTAAGAATGACCACTACAGTGCAATAGATCTCAAACCCCAGGTATTTTTCCAGATAATCTTCTTAAATTTCATTAATTTGCTTAGTTTCACTGAGTAACTCTGTCTCTAGATTTCGATCAGTTCAGATACTTAGAGATACCCAACTCCTCAATTTTAAACACTGCATATGCCAAATATATGAAAATGTAAATATATGTATGTCTAGAAATTGTACAAACTTATAGAGTATATGAATAATTACTCATATATGCAGATATTTATTTGTTTCTTTGTTTGTTTATATAAATACATTTTTAGGGCCAGGGTCTGGAACTTTATAGAGGGGTAGGCCCCTGGACCTGACCTCAAGCAACTGCCTAATCCTTCCCTATGTCCCAAGAAACGATCAGCTAAGCCTAATTCATTCCACGTATTTGACAAGGGAGTGGCCCCACTGTCCTGGAGACAGAAAGTAGTAATATTCACAGCAGTACTTCACAAGTATCACCAGTTAAGTAGCCTGAGGTTCAAGCAAACACAGTAGCCATCAACTGGAAATAAACAGGGCATTGAATTTCTGACACAAGGTACCTTTCTTGGTTGCTGAAGAAGGGCCATCCGAGGATAAAAGATTTCGCTTCACAGTTTTGAAGAAAAGATAAATAAAATTTTTGATACTATGATACACATCAGAAGACAACAGCAGAAATGGACCATCCACTGCTAAATGATGAAATATGTGGGAGAGGAGAGGAGAG